>LKNJ01000688.1:0-136521 GCA_002120245.1 Maccullochella peelii
AACATGACAGAATGTGGAAAACGTGAAGCGCTGTGAATACTTTCCGGGTGCACTGTAACAATAGAGGTATAGTCCCTGACATATGTTTCTGCTTGTTGTCAGACAACTATAGAAAGCCTTTTGTCACACAATGCTAACTGGCTAATGGTGCTTCTGGGCTCTTTTATCATTATGTGAACCTTGATCAAATAACTTTTTATAGCCATGGAGTCGGCAAACAATAGAAACACCAAGATATATCAATGACAACACCTGTCTTGTGTTATATGTTCTACTGAAACACAGAACAGTCACAGTCTAGCAGCTGTGACAGCAGAGATATACCTTGCAAAGATGAAATGGAAGTGCGTTACATTACACAGACAACAATGTCTATTCATTTTAATACTTGCTGCATGTCCAACCACAGGAACAATGAACTTAGGGGTGGGCACTGGGCAATTTGGATAAAATACTCTGTATTGAGTATCAGTATCTATCTGATATAGTGCAATTTTCAGGAAAATCAATTAAAAAACCCTTTTCAGATAAAATGTGAATGTATGAATGTCTGGTAATCCTGTTAATACCTGACAAATCAAGGTACTTCATTACATTTCTGCAAAACTAACCGCGAGATTAAAACAATAACTACCTCGGCATATACAGTATGATAAAATATCATACTTAGACTTTGGACAAATTTCATTTTGCCCAATACTAACTGAAATTGTACACTTTTCTTCTTGTTTTATCCCATCTCATATTGCTACGGAGATATCCAACAACTATATCACACCTCCAATATTTCTCCACATACTGAAGCCCTATGCCTGACCTCAGACTGGCTTCAGCACTGTGCAAACAAAATACTATAGCAATTGCTTAATAAAGCAATGAAAGAATGAGAAGCCCTATCTGAAATTTGAGTTTTGGGGCATGTGTAAAGTCTGCCATGAAGCTGCACAAAACTTCCAATACAGGTTTGTCAGGATTTAGAATCAGGAAACAGATAAGAATTACAGAAAGGCAAAACATCGTTCAGCGAGTCAATGGCTAAACAAATCCATCCATTATCTATACCGCTTATCCTCAGGGCTGACACACAGAAACAGACAAACATTCACACTCACAGTCACACCTACGGGCAATTTAGAATCATCAATTAACCTAACCTGCATGTCTTTGGATGGTGGGAGGAAGCCGGAGTACCCGGAGAGAACCCATGCAGGCACGGGGAGAACATGCAAACTCCACACAGAAAGGCCCCAGCCAACCGGTGGGGTCGAACCGAGAACCCTCTTGCTGTGTTGCAACAGTGCTAACCACTGCATGGCTAAACAAATATTTTACTGAAACGTTACGTGAAAGTATGGTGTTGACATCAGTGAAACCACTGTATCAAGTCATTCCTTACACTAAAAGTTTAAGTCAGCAGATGAGTGAACGTGATTTTCTTGTTTCTTTTTAAGAATCAGTGTTCACTGATGGGGGAAATACACCTCCCCTGTTGGTGACTCCAGACTGACCCACCTACGATTGTCTACGCCTACCCTGAAATTGCTTAATGTGCAATCCCACTCTTTCCTTTCATATCAGTATTATAGTAGTAAGCGTTACTTGCCATATCTTTATTTGAGGAAGACAGTCAGGTCAGTAATAAGACAACTCAAAATCTCAACTGTGCAAAAAAAAAAGTCAAATGAATGACAGAAACCCATTGCTCTAGTTTGCCAAAGCAAAATGCCTTCAGGACATCTCCACTTGGTGGGGCAGCAACCTGCAGCTGGCTGGCATCCAGGTGTGTACCAAGCCAGAGTTTGGGTGTGTGTTTGTGAGTGTGTGTGTTGTTGAATTCCATCTCACCACATTATTGTCTTTTCCACTATTGCAGCCTGAACAAAGGTACAAATTAACCTTTGCACAGGACTGGATGGATACCTTGATCATATATGTGACAAGAAGATGTGGCAGTTTCACAGCACTCTGAATGCATGCATCAGTTAAGGGCAGCTAAAGACACATAAGCAGATTGGTTAACAGTCAGTGATTACCAAACTAGTCTGGAGTTATCCAAACATCAATGACATGAGTTTTGAGAAGGGGTGCCCCGGCAAAATAAATACTTAATTGTAACGGTGTTGCATGTACTTGACTTTAGACCAAAGAGACGATGTTTTAAGGCAATTTCGAACACAGCTTTGTCTTTAAAAGTAGTGGAGAAACAAAATAAAAGTATAATTTAGTTAGACAGTATTGTTTAGGCAGACGTAGGCCTACTGACAATGATGAAATGGTGGTGTTTGACAAAAGAAAAGTTTGGGAATCCCAGAGTTAACACACGTTTAAAGATATTGGTCCACCCACAGCCAGCAAACCCATCATTCCGTTGTTGTGAGAGAAAAAAAAAACGTTAAAAGAAGTTTAAGAGAATTCCCCATCACTTACAAGAAATCACCCGACGAGCTCAACAAGTACGAACCTTTCGAAGAGTATCCTGACGGCGAAAATCCCCAAAGCCAGCGGCAAGACAGTAAACAAGTGTCCAGCTTTGGGGTACTCCACCCCGGGAGCTGGGTCTGCCAGATCCGCCCAGGTCACGTTGTGTGGCAGCCAAAACCTCTCGTTCCAAAACCAGGCTGAAAGAGCAGCCATGTTTCACGGTGTTCCTGTCCCCGGACGGTTAGAAGAAATTAGTTTCTTTTTCGAAAGAAAGGATGAGGGGCGACTTGCTGGACGTGTCTACCGTCCCTGGGTCACTTGTATGATGACTTACCACTCGTTACCGCACCAGTGTGAAGAAGACTAGAATAGGAACTACACTTCCGGCTTAGATTTTCAAAATAAGATTCTCATTGGTCAAAGATTTGTGGCAGTAGTTTTTAATCGACATCAAAATGTCAAAATCAAAGTTACTTAAATATTTATTCATCTACTACTTGCAACTGGACATTCAATGAACTGTTTCCATTAAACAAAAATAATTAGGGCCCGAGCACCGGCCTCGGTGCACGACCCTATTGAAACTGAAGGAATTATTATTATTATTATTATTATTATTATTATTATTCTCTACATTTAATCGCAGTTTTGAGGGGCTAAAACTGCTCAAAAACTCACGAAACTTTGCACATGCGTCAGAAGTGGTGAAAAATGTGATATTTTATGGGTCTCGCGCATGGTTGTGGCAAAATGGCTCAATAGCGCCCCCTACGAAATTTTAAAAAACGAGCCCCTGCGGCACGTTTCACCTAGACTTACGAAATTTGGTAGGCATATGTATCATGTCTAGACTTACAGCATACTGCAGAACGGAAAGACTTGCGATTCAAGACTTGAGACTGGACTTGGACTTGTGCCGAAAGACTCAAAACCAGTTCTTATTATTTTTTCATAACTGCCTATTTTACTTTTGAAGGTAAAACAGCCCAGCTTCCTGTATTTTCTGGCTGTCACCGGCTCGCTTGACCAATCTTGGCTGCCGCCCTGAGATGAGGACTGGAATTGAGGAAGTGAGGAGAGTCCCTCCTCCCTGCATGGCATCCATCCCCGCTGTTTTTCTGTTAAGGCCAGACTGTAGTCAGATACCGGTACTTTAATATTTGAGTTATCATACCTTAGGTCTATACCTTACATATACTATACCTTACATATACCTTCGGAGATTTGACAGATTCCTCTCAGTAATCCGACAGATTATCTCACAAGGTACATATCAAAGGTAGATAAAGGTGACGTGAGTAATGGGTTTGTGATTGATGTGATGGCACACCCACGTGGTCAATGGATGTATTACAACTACAAATTGTCAAGGAATATTATGTAACATCTTCACCTATACCTATACCCTATAAGTATAGGGTATTTTATTTCTGTGAGGGCTCAGACATACATTGCACCCCACTGAAAGTCATCATAAATATTTGTAATTATTCATTTAAAATATGAAAACTTTGACATTTTGCACACCTGTTCATATTGCTCTTTTCTTATTTATTTTCTTTTACTTTTATTACATCTTATTGTTATTGTATTCAGAGTCTTGTTCTGCAGATCTGCAATTGTGCTCTTTATTTTTCTATGGTTATTCTTATTGTATTGTTGATTGTGCTGCTGCTGTAACAATACAATTTCCCCCACAGGATCAATAAAGTACATCTATCTATCTATCTAAATGGAGCTTAAAGGGGCTGAAATATGGTAGTCACATTATGATTTTTAATGGCACCACAATGGTGTAGTATTTCGAAAAGAGGCATCCCTCCATCCGTGTTGGGATGCGGCAGCTGCAGTGCTGTCCGCTGTCTAATTATAGATGGACATTTGCCCCTTTGGATCGCGTTATTATTAGAAATCTCACAGGGCAGTTGACTCAATAACTATGCAAGGGATTTCAGCAAGGGAATCGGATTTTAAACAAGTGGCAAATTATGTAACTTCATCGTCCACGACATAACTGAGCAACAGAGCTGATAAAAAACACGTGTGGGACCAAAGAGCATACACGGAGAGGATTTTTGCTTTGAGTGTTAGAATACTGGCAAGGCAGGGAATGTATATTACCACTTCAAGGCCAGAGTAAATAGGCTACTCCCTTGTCTTTCATGATGCCTTTGGCTGAAACTCTTATCCACTGTGACTTACAAGGACTGACTGATGGGATACATTGGCATATGGTGAGACAGATGGCTGTAAATGAACACACATTCGTTTCTTGCATTTTAACTGAATGCAAAAAGACTGCATCTCCAGAGATGTTTGTGAATGAATCAACAGAATACAAAAAAAACTTGTTAATCAAGTGGGCTGAAAAACACAAGAAAAGATTGTTTGATCATGAAGCCATTCACAATCACACTGAATTAATTACAGCACCATCAATAATCCATACTGAACAAGGACGTTAAAGAAAGGTTGAAGTAGACACTCTAGAAAATGGTAAAGGTGAAGAGTTTAGAGTGGCAGCCTGCCTGAGCTCAGGTCAGGTTACAGCGAGGCTGGAGGGTGTATGAGTGTATCCTGCAGGCCAGATACCAGCAAGTTAAAAAGAAAACATCAAACACAAACACAGGCACAAAGTCAACAAGTTCAATAATTTATTCCAAAATAGATCCTGTTAGATAATTGGCTACATCTTAAGAAGTCCAGAAGAAAAACAACACAGTGGGAGTGGTAACTGTTGTGTGTGCAGTGCTTTGTTTAACATTGGAAAACATACATGTTAGCGAAAAGGCAAGTTAAGGCACTTTTGAGCAAGAAATTATGTAACATTTCAGAACATTCAGGTCGGGTACGTGTATTGTGTAAGGCAGATTTATGCAACAATTTGTGACATGTATGTGTCTACTCAGTAAAAACAGGAGTTATGCTTCTGTCAGTAATGTAATATAAGCAGGTCAACACAGCAGATCAGGTAAAGAAGGAAACTCCATTTTCATTTTCTTTTCTGTTTGAGATTCAAACATGAAAGTAGTCAAGATTAGGCACGTTATTCACCTAATCTTCCCCCTCTGTAATCACCTGGGTTATACAGTTAGTGTAAAAGTCCTTTCCCAACTTCCACCCATTCATCAGTCCTTATGTCAGTCCTTCACAAGTGCTCTGGGTGGTTCTGCAAACAGCTGATGAACTCTGTGACTGGGTGGCCGTTGAAACAGATCTGGTAAACAGCAGTGAAAAGAGGAAACCTGGAGAGGCGAAAGAATGATTTAAGAATGATGGAAATTATTAAAGTAATAGTTCAACATTTTGGGAAATACGCTTCCTTGCAGAGACTTAGTTGAGAAGATTGGTGCCACTCTCGTGCCTGTAGGCTACAATATGAAGATAAAGCCAGCAGCCTGGTAGCATAAACACTGGAAACAGGGAAACAGCTAGCCTGGCTTTGTCCAAAGGTAACAAAATCCACCTACAAGCACCATTAAAACTCACTAATTAATGCGTTATATCTTTTTTTTATATTTGTTTAATCTGTACAAAAATAATGAATCATAGAATTGACAAGTGGTGGTTTTATGAAGACTTCCTGAAGTCTTCGCTGGTTGCCTGGCAGCCTCACAGTGACGACAAGACTCCAGGAAGTCACTGCGTCTGGCCAAGACATAATCCAGCACAGAACCCCTCATAAAACCACAATTTATTGCTTTTACACTTTTACAATTTACACAAACAAGATGTAAGGTGTTCCTTAGTGAGTTTTAGAGGTGCTGATGGGCAGATTTTGTTGCCTTTGGACAGAACAAGGCTAGCTGTTTCGTCCTGTTTTCAGTCTTTGTGCTAAGCTAAGCTAACCGTCTGCTAGCTGTGGCTTCATATTTACCGTTGAGTGGTACCAATGTTCTCATCTAACTCTCAGCAAGAAAGCTCATTAGCATATTTCCCAAAATGTCAAACTATGTTAATTTTTGCATAACATGATGTGAACTCAATGACATTTTCTTTTTCTAAAGATACCAGTCAAATCTTCATTCAGATGCGCTGATTGATACATGTTAAACTGACATGTATCAGTAATTGTAGAAATGATAAACAAGCTTGTGATTAAGATCCTCTTAATAAAATATAGACAAACTTACTTTTCCACCATGTTTTTCTGTTTCAAGATTTGGTGGACCTCAGTTGCAGTTGCGGGACCTTGAAGCTTCTGACCGTTCAGCAGCTCATTCTCTAACTGCTCAATGGTCTAAACAGAGAGACGTTTGGTGTTTGATGTCACATTATCATAGCTTTCATAAGAAGGGAGTGATAGAGATGATCTAATAATCAAATAATAATAAGAGGGATACAAAATCTGTTCCCCGTACTTTGCCTGTTTTGGCGAAGGCTTCCCCAATCTTGCGGTTGCGTCCACCATAGCAGGTTGTGATGAGGTCAGCGATGCCGCAACTCTCCAGGAAGGTGGCGGGGGAGACGGGGCAGTCTGTGCAGAAGAACCTGGCGAAGGAGATCATCTCCATCAGGCCAAGACGAATCACAGCTGCCTTGGTGTTGTCACCGAATCCCAGGCCATCACAGAAACCCGCTCCCACAGCTACAATGTTCTACAGCAACAATAAAGACGAGGTGCTGCTGTTATTGTATTGCACAAACCCTAACAGAAAAATGTTAGGGTTTATACTTATGCATATGAGGAATCTAATTGATTACTGAGAAAGCAATACCTTCAAATAGATCATTTTCATATACGTTTTGACAACTATCATCTATTGACTGGTGTCTGCCAGCCAATCCTGTTAGATTTGTGTCTTTACTGCTTTTGCATACATACATCCTGTTAAAAACTCCCAAATTACCAATAGATAATTAGTGAGTAGTTTGTAACATTTACAATATAAGTTTTTTTGGACCAATGCTGCCCCTTGAAGACGAGCAGACGTATCTCTTAAACATGTCATTTTAAAGTTTATACTTAAAAGGTTTTAAGTTGACCGGCCTGTTAGGTCTTTTAAAAAGATGATGAATGGTTACAGATATTCAGGCAAATGTTGAATTTGAAGAGAAATAGTAGATGTCTACCAATATGAAACTACAAAAACATTGTCTTGTAAACTGACTTCTTTTGATCATACAGTATTTTTCACCATTACATTTTATGCTCTGTTTATTCGTATTCCATGACATTGCAATTTCTGCTAGTGCTCAGATGGTTGTGAAAATCAAGGAGTAAATTTGCTTGATAGAGGAGAAAAGCCGACCTTGAGCGCCCCGCAGATCTCCACAACATCAGACTCCTCCACCACAGTCACACGGAAGTTGGTGGTCTGCATCAGCTCCTTCAGCATGGGTCCATAAGCCTTGTCTTTGCATCCTGTGTCCAAAAATAACACATAAATAATCATCAGATTCCATAGTGTATACTGTATCAAACAATAAATATGCATCTTTTGAACAAGACAGAATAAATCAGACTGTATTATTTGGTCAAAACTTTTCAAAATAAATGTTAAATTTCAGGATGTTCTGTGTTAAATACTAAGGATTTCATTTTAAATACGGCAAAATACATGTGCATGTAGTTTGGTAAAAAATTAAATGATTTGTTTATATTTCAACAGATGATTGTATCCTGTATTCAGATGCAATGCATTACTGTGCTTGACTTTCATACCGAGCCATTTCTAAAAGACAAATGTAATTTTCTTCTCTTAACTGGAGACATCTATCTATCCTCCATACCGATGGTTGTTTCACAGAACTTCTCCTCAGCGACCTCGTTGGCAATGTTTGCTCCCATGAGGACCGTCATGGTGATGCCCAGCTTTCCTCTGATGACCTCTGAGATCAGCTTCAGACCATCTGGACCCGCATCAACACCCTAGAGCACACAGATGCATCATGAAGGCATACTGTACTTCCCATTCTTAAGTGCGTTGCGAAATCTACTGTAATTAAAAGAACTGGTCACTTCCTGTTCTATTACGGAAAAAAGTAAATGTTACCTTGATGAGAGATATTCCTACAGCATCCTTCTTGATGTGGTCTTTAATGGTGTCACACACTCTCACAATGAACTGGTGAGGGACCACAAAGATCAGGATGTCAGCTCCTTTCACAGACTCAGCCAAGTCTGGAACAGCCAACTAATGAAGAGAGAGAAAATATGGTGAAACTTCAATCTTATTGGCAACAAAACATACAGTGTATGACTTGTACTAGTCATCAAGGAGTGTTTTCATGCTCACAACATTGGGGGGCAGCTTGTGACCGGGCAGATATTTCACATTTTCATGGTCTGTGTTGATGATTTCTGTGAGTTTACGGCCGTTCACCGTCTCTTCGAACACCCACATGTTCACTGTGGTCTCAAACTTGTCATACTTGGCTGCGTTGGCACCCACAATCTTGGCAATGGCAGAGCCCCTGTGGACATGGAGACACACAATGATCCCACTGTGTAAAGACAATGGCCTGTTGAACTTATTGTCTCCCAAAAAAAAAAAAAAGAGTTAAATGTCCTCTGTTTTTCTGTGATATATAAATTATACATGGATTGCAATGGATTTCACAGTGTTTCTCAGTTCTGATGTGGTGAAGAAGAAAAATTATCAAAAAGTTTTCATATATCTGGTCTGGAGTTAGACAGTTCATATTCATTCTCTGATGTTGCTCGGGCTGATACTGACTTTTTATTTATTTGTGTATTTTTATATAAGAAAATGTTCTTGGCATCATCTATTACTGATATTAAAGAGGTCGTATACTGGCCACTACTTCATAAGCAGAAGTGTGTATGAAACATACATTTTACATTTGTAAAAATAAGACTTAATCTTAAATATTTCATGGATAATTTCCAATAGTTCGTTATTTATTTAAAAACAGTAATGTATCTGAAAGTTTATATAATAATGAACAGATGTCAAAATGACCTGTGACCTCTATTAGCCTGGATTGTAGTGAAGAAATGTTGTGTTGCATGACTTACATAATTTTTCAGATGCTTTTTACAGACAAGAATAACAGCTGAAAAATGAATACCAGAAGACCATTATTTTGGCACAAGGAGTCTCATTTAAAGAATATCCACATTACATGGGATAAGAACAATGAAAAAAGCTCTTTTTAAGATCATATATCAATATTAAGTATCAGTAAGTTGGCATTTATTAGCACCTATCAGCTAGACTTCTGTCCTGTCACAACTAATCTGTAAGTACATTACAATTTCAAGGTATTTGTACTTATACTTGAGTATTTCCATTTTATGCTATTTTATACTCCACTACATCTCAGAGGGAAATATTGTTCTTTTTACTCCACTGCATATATTTGACAGCAATAGTTACTTTGCAGATTTGCAGATTTTACATACAAAACATTCTGTATATATTAAACTACTCAAATATATATATAACTTAGTTTAATAAGTGTTAATGCATCAATAATACTAATAATAAACATAATATAATACATTCCTCTGCTACATAATCAGTACTTCTAATACTTTAGTTACATGTTGCTGATAATAACACTTCCATACTTTTTCTCAATTTTGAATGCAGGACTTTCACTAGTAATGGAGTATTTTTACATTGTGGTATTGCTGCTTTATACTCAAGTAAAAGAGTACTCCCTCCACTGACTAGTCTAAATGTCATGCTGGCTGAGGCATATCAACATCACATGAAGGCTGATTCAGCACAAATACAGCTGCATAACAAAAGGCCAGAGCTGCTACTTCAATAAAGATTTCGCTTGAAGCATGAAAGGTCATCATAAACTCAAGACAGTCAAGAGTCTCAGAGGACCTCCACTCTGCAAAGCAAAATCCACTCTGCAAAGCAAAATCCACTCTGCAAAACAGCAGGCGAGTTTACTTCATGAATTATTTATCTGCTGTTAACAAAGGCTGAAGTTGGATTCTTACTTTGCCAACTTTTAGACCGCATTCACACAAAAAAACTTAACTGTGTGAAATCTAATCCAGAGAACAAAAATACCGACATGGTGCCTATAAACGTAATATTGCGCACCACTGACAGACCACCCTGTTTAAAAACTAAACTGAAAGACATCCGAAAGCGCATTAAAGTGAATTCAAACACCCTAAAACCTAGTTCACGCACTCACCAGTTACCAGAGCCAACCACACAGACTTTCTTCGGCGCTGCCATCATATGCTTGACCTTCCAGACGGAGTTGCTGCCGGTGCGAAGACAGACTGAAGCCGGGACAAAAAGTATTTATACCGGACGCGCAGCTGAGGCTCAGGCACACCCTCTCCAGTTGGTTGGTCTGCTCTGTCGCCTCTCAGGGACAAACTCTCTCTCTTTTTCTCTCCCACACACACACAAGCAACAGGATAGTCCATGATTCAGATCTGTTGAAAGTGTTGATGATTTTTAGGAGAACAAGTCCACATTAACACAATTCATTCACTTGGTTATATTAGTAAATTGGGTTACTGCCTTCTATTAATTAGCAAGTAAGTTCACAAGGTCAATACATTACAAACATCTGAAATGATTAGTAGGCTAGCTGATTAACTGACGGACAGAAAATTAATTTGCAACAGTGTTGATAAAAAATAAATTATTTAGGAAATTTTTCAAACACAAGTGCCAAACATTTTCTGGGTACAGCTGCTCAAGTGTGAAATTCAGTGGTGGAAAGTAACTAAGTCCATTTATTCAAGTTCTGTACAACTTTGAGGTGAGTATTTTGATTTTATCCTACTTTAAACTTCTACTCCACTACATTTCAGAGGGAAATGTTGCACTTTTTACTCTACTATATTTATCTGACAGCTGTAGTTACTAGTTACTTTACAGTTTAAGATTTTACATTAAAAAAAAAAGTATTTGGCTTGTGACCTCTTTCAAAGAAGCTGAGTAGTTGTATGCGTTGGTTGCAGTTTCACCAAAAAGAGAGATTCTAATCTGCTCATGTAGTTTCATTTAACTAAGTTTTCAAGGCCACAAAAGGTAAAATTATACAATATTTCATTTAAAAAAAGCAAAGATTAGAGAAAAGTCAATCAAATGAAAACCTTTCGTTTTCTACCCCATAATCATCTCACAACCCCTCAAATTTATCTCATGACTGCCCTGATGCATCAGTATTAAGTCTAATAACGTCATATACAATATAATAATCAAGTCACAGGGGACATTGTTCTGCAGAAAAAGTATTACATTTTGTTGATTCTTTACATTTAATTTTTAATATGATTTTGAATTAAGACTTTTACTTGTAATTTAGTATTTGTACATTGTTGTACTGGTACATTTACTTAAGTAAAGGATCTGAGTACTTCTTTCACCACTGACGAAGTTTTGCTGGTTTTCTTTGTCTTATGTGATAATGAACTTAATGGGTTAATTGGGTTTTGGACCGTTGGTACCAAACAACACATCTGAAGAAGTCACAACAGGCTTTAGAACATTTTTGTGGGCATCTTTAACTATTTTCCGATATTTAAAAAAACAACAATCGCTTAATTTAGAAACTAATTGGCAGATAAATAAATGTATTGTTAGTTGCAGCCCAATTGTAATCCACACAGGAATATTAAAGCAGTTTTTCTTTATATAGAGGTAACAAAACAAAAAAACAAATTAAATTAAAAAAAATCACTGGCAGACACAGAAACTCCCACAGACAGGTACATTTTACATATCCTTTATTATAACATAAGAACATACAGAAAAATAGGTTTGGTCCATGAAAAAGTCTGCAGATTCAAATAATACTACAGTTACAGCCCCCCCCAGTGTTGTGTTTTATACCCCCGAGGTTCCCACCACTTGTTTCAAATCATGTACCCGTCCAAACCCACATTAGTGTATTCTTGGAATTCATTAATGAAATGCACACACGCACAAGTTTCAGCCAGGACACTCATCTCTACCTTCAACAAAGGAAACAACCATTAAACTGAAAAATGTGTCAGGTCTTCAGCCAGTGTACGAAGAAGCTACGACTCGACGACAGCCGTGCAACCAAGCTTGTCCAAGTGTTTATGGCTTCTCTGCACATTATTAAAATACATAAAACTAAAAGCAGAAGATTTAACTTCCCAGCTTGCAGGCGACATGAATGCCATGTACAGTTTTGTCCTGCAGAGCAGTGGTTCGTCAAACTGCCGTCTTTATGTTGTGGAGAGCTACATCACTGTGCTCTGACAGCGAGGTCCGGTTAATAATATAAATACTGGTTCAACTATCTGAGCATAGACAAAGAGTTAAGAAAAACATCTGCCAGGATAAGAGATACAATTTTACTTCACATCCATCTTCAGTTTTTTTTCTGCTCAGTATTTACAAAACTATATAGACTAGAGGTACTCATACTAGCTACTTCCTTGATAATCTGTACTAGCTAACAAGACAAGTACTTATATAATACATATTTTAAAACAAGGATCACTGATAATAACAAAAAAAAAGGGGGAAAAAAACCAACAACCACTTCATACTAAATGCCAGCCTTAACAAAAGATAGATATTCTGCCATGATTGAGCTTTTAAACGTCTCTCGTACAACAGACTGTGGCACAAACTGTCAAAACAAACCAATGAGAACTTAAGACAAAGTGACACATGAACAGCCAATGAGCAGCAAAGTAGCCTGATTGATTACAAACACAATCAATATTGAAGTGAATGGGAAAGCATCTGGGGGCCGGGCTAACCCTTTCCAAAAGGGGGAACAAAGAGCCAAGGCAGAATCAACACATTCCAGCTGATTTAAGATATTTTTAGATTCAGGGACAAAATACATTAAAAAAGGTACAATCTGCCCTCTGCTTTTTATTTGTGCACGGTCTGTACTTTTGTGTGGGCACAATGTATCAAAATGAAAAGGAATGCTCCCAGGTAAGGCTTCGACATGCAAGAGAAAATACAGCCTGCTCAAGGAGCTGTGGTGTGAGGGTAAAAAAAATGTACAAAAAAGTGGAAGTAGCAACCAAACTGCAATAGTAGTCAAGCTGCAGGGTGAAGATTTAAAAAAAAAAAAAAAATTTATAAAAAGAAAAAAAAGGACATCCTATATAACAGTAAAGCCATCTAGTATCTATGTCTCTCTAAGTTTGTCAGAAAACTCTGGGAGGAATTCATTTTTGAACATCCCACACACATTAGTCGTCTCCGACAGCACGTCTCCTTATTTGCCGCCTGTGGACAAATTTCTTTAGGTGTTCCTGATGCCAAGCGCCTGCTCCAGCTCCTGTCGCCTCTGCTGGACCTGAAAGACGTTTTCACAAAAAAAAAAAAGATTGAATCACCAGGAGACAATAAAAAGTCAACAATGCGCGTGATAAAAAGACAACAAGACAGAGTCCACAGCCATGCTAGCGGCTCTGTGAGGTTGTACTTGGGTTAACGTCAGCATGCTAACATCAGGGTTCGCACAGCTTTTTAAAAGTAAAATTCAAGCACTTTCAAGGTACCAAAACCAAAAATTCTCAGACTCTCGCAGACTTTATCATTACATCTAAATTGTCACTATCTACTTTGAAGACTTTGTACGAACCCTGTAACATGCTCACAATGACGACTAATGATAAGATATGTTTATTGTTTTCACCATCTTAGTTTAGTGTGTTAACATCCTAACATTTACTAATTAGCACTAGAGATTAATCAATTTATCTCTTAGTTTATTAACAGAACGTTTTGATAGTCAATTAATTGTTTTAGTAATTTTTCCAGCAAAACTTAAGAAACTTAAGTCCAACCTGTTTTTTATTTGGATGATATCTTATAGGCAAAAAAGAATTAAGCCAACAGAAATTCAAATGAGCATTATTTTTTTTTGCAGTTTTCTGACATTTGACACAATTACTCAAGAAAACAATCGACAGATTAATAGATCATGAAAATAACCATTAGTTGCAGCCTTAATTAGCACTAAACACAAAGTAAAACTGATCACCAACGTCATCACAATTCATTCTCTGGGCACCATCAATGTCTGCACCAAATTTCATGGCAATCCATCCAATAGTTTTTAAGTCATTTCACTCAAAACCACAAATGTCTGGCGCATGGTGGTGCTAGAGGAAAAGTCATGGGATTACTAAAGTCAATAGGATTCATCCTCTGGGGAACATGGATGTCTATACAACACTTTGTGGCAATTCATTGAATAGTTGTTGAGATAATGAAGTTTGGACCAAAGTGGTAGAACCACACTGCTAGCATGGCTAAAAATAAATAAGACAAAATATAGGAGGAAGAAGAAGAGGAAAAACAGATTACCTTGGAGTAGAAGTAGCGACAGACCGCCTCCTGAGCCCAGGGCTGGTAGTAAAACTCAGCTCTGCGCTCTTCTTCTGGGTTTCCTACCACGTCTGTCATGGTCTGTAAACGGAGAAAGACACAGACAGACATAACTTGACTTGTCTTACAGCTGAGGAATGACACAGCACAGGATCCTGTAAAGATAAATAACATCTATCAAAGCGCATAAATCAAACACTGGCCACAGCTATGACGTGTACAGCATATTGTCACAAGATAACTTTTTTTTCTCCTTTTGGATAAGGTTGACTGGGTCTGTTGCTGTGGAAGCAGCCTGCGAGCTTTGGACTGAATTCGTTCAATTTCACCAAGATTCGGCTGAACGAACACTGCAGGTGGGTGACAGCTGGTCAGCAGTTAATCGGCTCATGGACGGAGGGGGAGGCGAGCATGCACCCAGTCAGACATGTTATTAAAGGTTTCACCCTCTATTTTGACTCTGCCCTCCTGTGTCACACCTGAGTGAGCCGCATGAGCCTTGTGTTTTCAGAGAGCATGATGTACTTATGTAATGAAGTCCTCTCCCCCCACAGTTGAACCTTGAAGTCACGGTGCCACAGAAAACGCCAGCAAGAATAAATTATTATTAACCTCAAACATGACTTCAAGGAATTTTCTGACCTTGAAAATTACTCGGGCGTAGAAATGCCAGAGGGTATGTTTATTATTGTTGTTTTGTCTTTCTGATTCTTGACATTAGATGTTAATGCATGTCAGGTTCAGTCGATAGTTAAAAGTGTTTCCTACTGAGATACTAGTTATTTATCATCTTTTGGTGATGATCAGTGTTTCCGCTTCCCTGAAATTACCTCGCCTTATTCTGCTTCTGTTAGTTTTTCTTCATTCCTTAATGTCTTGTGATAACCCCTAAATAGTGTGCTTGTAGTTGCTGCATTTGAATGGGTTTTACAGGTTGTCATGTCAATTTTATTTAAATAACCCAAATCTGCCTCAAAGGGATTTACAAATCCGTACAGCATATGACATCCTCTAGACATTCAATTCAAATAAAGAAAAACGTGATATTGCTTCCTCTTCTTATCCATGATGGATTTTTCTCTGAACAACATTTATACAAAATGGCAGTACACTTACTCTTCTGAATGACTGACACCACAACTACGTATTTATCCCTGAAAAATTACCCGATTGAAACGTTCCCTCTTATTTAAAAGCACACAAAACAAAACAATTAGGGATGTACGGTACACTGACAATAGCTGTAAAGTGGATTTTTTTGTTTTCAAGTACAAGCAACGTGGTATCTGTGGTGATACTGGATCACAGATTAAGTGCTTTAAGTTCCCAGAAGACTCAGTCATGACGGAGAGACTCACCTTGAGGTCTCTGCACTGGGACTGCAGCCAGTCGTTGATAAAGCCCTGAGGATCTCTGGCAAAACTCAACATGAACTCTCTCTGGGTCTTCAGCTGGTTAATGGTCTCAATGGTTTCATGGATCTGAGAAGAATTAAACAAAAAAAGGGAAGGGTCACCAATTAAAGTAATTAATTAGTTATTTAAATGTGATTATCAGATGGAATATCACTGACAGACAAAGTGAGAGCAGGTGTTTCCTTAATAACCATTTTCCATCAAGTATTTCTTAGATTTGTGGTTACATAACTGCTTTAAACGCTTGCTCTGACATTTGCTATCTATCTATATCCACCTATCTATACATATATACACACATATATATACTACTCCAGGCTGTAAAGTCTAATACTTGTTTTACAACAAGCTCATGACCCATATTGACTGTCAGGGTAGAAGGACAGTGGATCAGCAACCAGCACAGACGATCCACCTTGTGATCAGGGTCAGACCCACGGCTGTAATGCAGGCTGTTTTGTGAAATCGGGTGGATACAGGACAAGGACCAACATCTCATGACACAGGAATACTGTGGGTCATTACGTCTGGGGTAAAAGTCAGCTCCAAGTTGGAAGATGTGGGTTAAAGACAAGTGTATAAGATGGGTGTAATGGGAAGGCAGGCACCGGGTGTATATCAGTAATCGTCACCACACCCAAAATAAAGCAACAAAATGAATGGCGCCTACAAACTATAAACAAGCTCTCTCTATTTATATTGTTGTCTCAGAACAAAGACTACACAGGAGGACGTCTTTAAGGGGAATGGCTCCGTCGCTTATCAGTGATTACAGTCATCCCAGCCAAGATAATGGCTGCTAGCAGGAGGTCAAGAAGACCTGACTGACCTCAAAACGGTGTAGAAAGAAGGCAGTAATTCACAGGCAACAATTTGGGAGAGCAGATATGTGTGAAATTGCCCTCAGCAGGCTCACAAAATGGGAAAAAGACTACATGGCGGCTCAATGGAACAGGGCCTCAATAAAAGAAAACCTGCCCATTCACATCGCATTTAAGTTGAGTGTGTTTAAAATGGCCTTTACACAGCCGATGGAAGTTGTCACAAAAAATTAAGTGCCATTTAAAACTACATCACGAAAAAAAAGTTGTTCTACAGTTGGGAGGAATTTAGTAATTTAATAGATCAAAACCCCACAAAAAAGCACAGAAACACTGCGGGAAACAGGAAACATGACTCCCTTTCATTACACAGGCGAGGGATGTGTCTGTCTAAAACTCTCTGGGACAAAAAAAAAAAGAAACAACAGCTGGTGGCTGTTGGTCTGGGATCTGTACCTTGTTGTCCAGTCCTGCTATTTCCTGCTGACTGGCTGTGGAGAGCAGGAAGGAGTTCATCTGGGTCTTCAGCGTGTCGTCCACCTCCACATCAATGTCGTAGCAAGCAGTCTTCTTTTGGTCATTAGGGTCCACACTATAAAGGAATGCAGTACATTTAGTTCTAGTAGTATGTGGATATATCACATTATAGCAGCAGTTGATGAAATGAACCAACAATACTGGATTTAAACAGCAATCCATCTTCTTATGTTTGGTAACATTTTGCCACAGAGGGGACCTCGTATACTGATTTAATGAGGTTACCTGATCACATGGTTGATGATGATGGGCTCTGGGGGCATCAGGAGTGCATGTAAGCGCTGTGGGATCTCGGAGAACTTCATTCGCTGAGTCTCAAAGATCTGCAAAATGAAACCAACACACTTAATGTAGCGAGTACTATTTGTACAGAGAAAAGAATAGCCTTTTCGTCTAACAGTTTTAGCTGAACGTGTGCACTTTTAGAGCTATAAAAGGCTCTTTGGATTAAAGCGTCAACCAAATGTAGACCTGCCAATTGTGGAGACAGTTTTTGAGAAACTGTTTGAGTTATTTGCGTTGGTCATTTATTTTAAGGGACAACACACATTTATTAAAACATCAATATAATGTAAATGTTTCAGATTTTAGCCAAAAGGCAAATTTTCATCTGATTCATTGGAAGAGTGCAATGAATTTCTTTTTGGCTCACCTATGTATGCTTGTGTCAACAACCTACAAATAAAGTATATTCTAGATACATTACATGTGTAGGTGACAATCATGTTTTCGCTCTGCAGCTCAGCCTCTAATGTGTCAGTTATTTTATTTATTTAATGTTTATTTTTATAGGGACAAGTATATAGCATGAAACAATGCCACCTATGTGCTAACATTAGGTATAATTCACTCTGTCCTCTTCCTTTTTTTTGTCCTAGGCTGTGTTGGTATCTGTGCTATCTGTTCATCATACACTCATTCACAATACAAGAGTGAAAAAGCAAAACTGAGCTTTTAAATGAATGGCTCTCCATCTTTACCACATTCCTAACCATTGTTTTAGTTACAGGAAAGTGTAAGCTAACCAGTAAATTTATTTCATACATTAACTTAGTTGGAATTCACCAATAACTTTCCACAATTCTGTTTATCTTGGCACAGCATAAATCCACTGGGAAACCAGACAGTGACCCAGAAAGAGCGAGAGTCTCCATACAAGGACAGGGGGAAGTGTAGAGAGACGGACTGTACAACATCAAGAGCAAAAATTAATCAGGACAACTTTGTGACGAACACTCCAGCTTCATGCACCAGCTACAGCTTTGTATTCATCAGGTTTAAAAGAACAAAAAGGCCTCTTTTGGTGTATTTTAAACTAACAAAATGTATCACACTAGTTTAATGTAAATTTTAAGGTGTGTTACGCTACAGAAGGACTCCGCTCACCTGCTGCAGGTATTTGTCACAGTTGATGAACTCGCGCTCATGAGGGTCTTGGAGTTTGTGGGTCTTGACGTACTGCCACAGGGCCTGAATGATGACAGGTCTGGTCTGGGTGTGGATACCCAGCATACGAGCCAGCCGGGGGTCCAGCTTGAACTGAGGGGGCTTTTTGGTAAACACAGAAAGAATGACGGAAATGGAAAGTGGATTAAAGCAAGGTGAATCTTCTATTAGATTCGGGTGTCCCTTTTATTAACCTCTCCACTAACAGGCAGTAAACAGGTAAACCCCTGAGCATTTACCTGGTAGTCGAGCATGAGCAGGACGGTGCAGCGAACACCCACATCACCAGGCCTCTTCACCTGGAAACCATCAGTCTCCTGGGTGGTGCCAGTCCTGTGCCACTAAAATGACATAAATGACATTTTAATAACAAGTAGAGTATTTCAATTGTCACTGCAGCAATAAACACCTAATTTCCTAGCATTAAATTAACATTAAAGTAAATGTAATGAAAATACTGTTTGCCTCTAGCTGATTGTATTTAAATAAGCCTAAAAACAATGCTGTTGTGCCCATATTCATAACATAAATTAACCACAGTAGAGAGGCAGTAAACAGTAATTCAACAAAACAATCCAATTTAATTAGAATTGAAATTATTAGTCGATTTAGATTTTAGATTTTTAGGTTTTCTATAACCAAAAATGCCAAACATTTGTGGTTTCAGGTTCTGCAAAGTACAAATTTGTACTTTTACTTTGCCATATACTGTATGATAGTATGAATATATTTGGGTTTTGGACTGTTGGTCAGATTAAAAAAAGAAGTCTGAAGAGGACACCTAGGGCTCTAGAAAAATATAATTGTTAGCTGCAGCCCTATATTTAATAATGAGACTTTAAAAGCAGAAAAGGATGGAAAAAACAGTGACCGCTCTTTTCATAGAGAGGCAAAAAAAGTACATAATATATAATATTATATAGAAGGGAAACTGGGAATATATCTGCAGATGTATATATATATTCAGATACATGAAATAAATGATCTTACTTCCACAAGGTGATTATCTGGGCCATACAGGTCCTTGTCCAACTCGATCACCAGAGACTTGAAGAAAGAGGAGAACTTCCGCTTCTGTTTGGTGGCTTCATACTTGGACACGGCCGTCTGCAAAGCAAATCTTACTGTTATTTGGAAATATGAAGGCAAGTAATTTTGTTTCAAATATGTATACAATTGGTGTCTGTAAAACATTAAAACTGTAAGTATAAATACAATGTGGTTGGTTATATTGGCAATGTTCTGTTTAAGTAGTTTAAAGTGTTAATCCATAAATAAATACTATATGCACCAAAAACATTCTTATTTTAGAAAATTAAACCAATATATTTCAGTCATGAAGCTTACATCTTCCAGCAGACGCCCCTCAACACGGAGCTCCCATGATGCAACTGTGCCTTCTCCATCCTCAGCATCTGGCTTTGCGGGGTTGAAGGTGTTGGATATGAAGATCCGAAGCTTTCTCTTTTGCTGGAAACAATCAGTGAAAAGAAACTTTAAACTGATGTGCTGTCACTCACTCAACAATGACTTCAGGTGGACAAACTTCAGTTTTCTAAACACAACTGCTCCTGAAAATACCACGAGTCAAGTTCTGTTTCATTTGATAAATTTAATTTTTCCTCAAAGGGAAAGATGACACAGCTTTGCAGTGACAGTGTGTAGCTATATTTAAGATTACATCAATTGAATGATTTGATGAATGTGGACTTATAAAACATCAAATATTCGCTAGGCATGTTGTCTCCCTTCAATATACTAACTTTTGTCCACTGCTACATGAAAACAGTCTGTAAAACCAACAACATGAATTTTCTGTAAAATGAAAACATAGCAGCGTTAGTATCTTACTTTAAAAAAATCCATATGAATTGAAGCCTGGTTCAACAGTAAAATCACAAAAAACCAACCCCACCTTTACATGTGTAATGTAATTACTGTGAAATGTATGAACAGGATTAACAGGCCTCTACAGTTATAGGGAGCAGGGAGGCCCCTGGGGTTCTGAATGGCTTTGAAATTACTTTCAGGTCTGAACTGGAGTGATTGAGGGATTCCAGGAGTGAAGACTTTAATTGAAACATACCTTAATGGGCCTCTTGAGGGCCTCCTGAATATCCAGCCTCTTGCGCATGATGGTCTGGTCCAGCTTCCTCTCAAAAGCCAGCAGATCCATGTAAGCCTGAGACTCTGGGACCAGTTCCCTGATCTGAAATGCAACAAAAGAAACTGGTGACCACTGGTGCAACATCCAACAAATACAGAGCACACTCAGAGGAACACACTGTCAGTTTTCAATTTTATCTCCATAAAGTGGTCTTCAAACCAGTATCGCACCATTTTTGTTGGCCCACTCTGCATCTCAAACATGTGCTACATAGTTAAAAAGGTTGTAGTGACAAGAATAAGACCATAAGCAGGTGTAACTGTCCCAACATCTTCTACACAATAATCAAACATGCTGAAATTGCAGTTTAAGTTACAGTTGCTGTGCAATTCATTTCCTACAGCTACAAGCACACTTAAGATGAATACACTAAAATATATAACTGTGCAGCGTCGAGATATGGAGGTTTCAGATTGCAGTGGTTGCACAGAATATCAGGTATTATAGGATTTAAAAAGTATGACAAAAGTCAGCATGACTGAAAGCAGAATACATGTATCATCTGGTAATGGGAGTATTTTGACAGCTGGGAGTCTCACAGTGCATGAAAACATTCAAAATTGACCCAACATGCTCAATTATTAGAATGGAAACCTATCAAAATGTCTGTACCATCTAAAAAAATAAAAATAAAGGGTTAATTACAATAACAACAATCAAGGTAATATGGACTGACAGTATGCTCATGTTGGAGAGAAGTACAAGAAAATTAACTTAACGAAGAGATATGGAGTTTTTTGTAGTTCAGTTTGTCCGATTTTCAAAATTAGAACCATCATGGACGCCACCACACTGGGCAAGGGTAAGACTAAAATGCCTAAATTGTCAAGTAAGTTATCAAGTGCTTACAGTCAGTGCACTCCTTGAGTCTAGTTCTTTAAACAGGGACCAACTTTTCTTTGTCCGGAGTCACCTGAATTAAAATTTGGAAAATGGAAAAGCAAATGTAATCTCTCCAACACAATCAAGGCCAGAATTAATGGATTTCCATGGACTGCTATATGATTAATACTCACCCTCTGAGGTAGAATTTTATCAGCCATCTTCTTCTTCTTTGTGCTGTAAAAACAAATTATCAAAACAAGATAAAAGATCTAAGGGGCTAGTGGGATCAGGATCACACAGGTCCAAAAACAAATGTAGTGTAGGATGTATTTACTGTAATGTGAGCAGTTAGCCTCATGTTTTCAAATATGAAGTTTAATCCTGCGATGATGATACTATCATTTATTGTGTCTTTCATATGCCTCCAAATATATCACCAATTCAAGTCGCGTTGCCCTCGCTCATCAACTTGTATTCTCTCTCCATAATTGGGCTATCGATTATTCTGTCAATTATTTTCTGTGCCCGTCTAACAATAATGTATTTAAATAGCTTGTTTCGACAAACCAACGGGCCAAGACTGAAGGATAATCAATGCACAATGATATAAAACAGAAAAGCAGCATATCTTTACATTTGAGAAGCTGAAGCCAGAGAATGTTTGGCATTTTTTCTCAAAAAAAGACTGAAACGAAAAAGTGATTAAACTATCAAAATAATTACCAATTCAATTTCTGTCTTTTCATCTTTTGAGTAATCATTTCAGCTCTAGTCAGTAACGTTCAACAAAACTGCTGATCCAGAGTCTGCTTTGTATGAGAAAACAGAATTTTATCCACTTTTAGTTCTCACTGCATCAAGCTGAAGCATTTTTGTAAGTTAAAAAACATTTAGTGAGGGTAATTTTCAGTTCACATCTATCAAGTAACAGTTGACAAGTGTAATAGCATGTCTACACAAAACAACTTTTTGTCCATTAAGAAAGGCTACATGTGTCCCTTTTTTCATTCTGGGAGAGGAAAGACAGATTTCCAATATGAAAACATCATTTTGGGTGGCAGCGATGAAAATCTTAACAGGAGAAGACGGGAGCAGGATGGTGTGTCTGAGGGAGTGGGCAACTGCAGAATTTAAAATAGCTAACCCATGGAGACCTCTGATCCCAATCAAAACACCATTTTAAGTTCTTTACAAGCGGATATCCCAATACCTCTATTACAACAAAGCACATAATTAAAGTTTAGCTTTAAATATTGATCGTGTGTTTGAAGGGAAGTAGCACTGCAGCTACATTGGGAGGAGTGTGTGTGTGTGTCAGACAACGACTTACTGCTGGTTGCGGTTCTGCTGCTGCACCTGCTGAATCTGTTGGGGGGCTGGCCTCTTGCGAGACGGGTCCATCACACCAGGCATCACAGGGCGAGACACTGGGCTGTTGCCATATCCTGGGGGGCCCATGGCTGGTCCCTGCGGGGTCATGCGGCTGGATGGAGGCATGCCCGGTCTCTGCATAGAGAATTAAGAAAAAAAATTTTTTTTTTCATAAAACCAAGAGATTTTCTGGGCATTAGTTTTATGATTTTTTTTTTTTTTAAAACGTGTTTTCTGTTGTAAGTGGTCTAGCGAAATGTGCTAGTTTAGCAAACTTAGACTCAGGTTCTCTTTTGCCTCTAAGGTTAAGCTTTAGCAGCTGTACTGAAAATGAATCCGCCACTACAGATCGTTTACATTATTTTTCAAGCAAAAACCAGCAAATTAATGAATTAATGTCTGTATTTTATATTTACTTTGCAGATCCATGAGTTGTTGTGCATCTAAAATGCTAAAATCAGAAAGCACCCTGATTGTAGTAAAGCAAACTGTATTTCCAAGGTTGTGTGGGTGTGCAATCAAAGCTTTGAAACAGCTTTTGAGGATAAAAGCAAACCAAAGTCTATTGTCAGGTCAAACTCTCACTTTAGTCTATATTGTCTAATGTAATAGTTACGTTTGTTATAAGACATAAAATTAAATAAATACCACACAGATCAGTGCAGAAATGTCAACGTATGGCAGCAAAACATTAGCAGATTCTCCTGATTCTAAACTAACAAAACTAATTTTGCATTAACAAATGTTCTAAGTGCAAGAAAAACGAATAGCTTAGCTCACAATCAGCAGCACATAAAAGCTCTGTACTGTTTACAGAAAATACAAATTCAAATCCACATACTACTTTGATATTTAAGGAGTCTGCCAGGTCCTACAAGAAGAGGTAGCAACAATTTGCATGCCGGCTCCTTCAAACAAGTTAACACTGAACAACCTTCACTTCCAACTCACCAAGCCATGCGCCAAGAACTCAAACAGGCGGCTTCGTGTGTCTAACTGCATGAGTATAGGTGAGAACAACAGATAAATGACAAATCACTGATTGCAGCTTTCCCTCCAGCAGTCAGTCCAACAAATGAAGGCAAATCACACTCTCTCCTCAGCCTATGGTGGAGGGTGGAAGGGAGGAAGAGTGACGGACATTCACCTGACAACAATACAGGCGTGATGAACGTACTCAGCCTTTTCGACGCAGTGCAATGTGCTCTTTGCACTATACATCGGTACAACCTTGGTTTATACCCGAAAACAACTGGAGCTCTGCAGTATTCAGAGTATGAAGCCACTCTGACTATGTTGTGAAAGACTGCTTGTGCGAGTGAAAACAGTCAAGGACGCTGGAGAGAAAAAAAAAGATGTAACATCCTTTCACTGAACTATGTTTCAGGTTGCCAGTAGCTAAAAAACAAAAACTACAACTGCTGTGGATGAGTGACAAATAACTTACCATTTCTTTCAATATTTAAAATACAAATGTGCCATTCTATGACACAGCATATTAGCTTGTGATATATACATGATCCGATACAAAAAAAGAAGTTATAATCTGCTAGTGTGTATTGACACATCTACAAAAGGATCAACAGGATAACAGCAACAACTCAGAGGTACTTATCTACCTTAAGCAAAGTGCATTCTATATATGGATGGAGCACACAGAGATAAAAAAAACAAAAAAACTATTAATAAAAACCATTTAACATCACACATTTGGAAACATTTGAGTTTTACAGTCACAAGATGTGAAATCAGTCACTATAGGTTTTAAATAGAACTGAAAAAAATTAATAATTTTTAATAAAAGTTTTGGACTGTCAGTCGGACAAAACAAGCAATTTGAAGGTATGGAAGTCTGCATTAGCCCAAATTCACACGTTCAGTAGACACCAGTCACGGGTTAATACAGTTTAAAGTTATACATATGTTCCATTATTCAAAAGTTATGTTATACAAAGCGTATCCTTTAGTGTCTCAATTTTGTGATAGATGCAAAACTAAAGAAGGAACCCTGTTACATTTCTTTTGGGATTGTCAAATGTTACATTTCTTTTGGTGTAATATCCTTCTCCACAGAGACTTAGTTATTTTTGGATGCTCTGAGGACACTCCTATCACTTTCCTCTAACATACACTCAGCTTTTATGAAGGGAACGCCATCAGCCAAAGAACTGATTCTCAAAGACTGGGAGACAACCAAGTCCACCTTGTTGCCAAAGATGGTTAGTAGCACTGATGTCTGTTATACATTTGGAATAACTTGAAATGTCAGTCCATATGGGGAAAATCTTGGGCACCTCTTCTACAATATCTTGAGAGAAGTTAATGAGGCTTGACTTTAGATTTTTTGATACCCGAAATGACATGATTGTTAATTTTTTGTCGTTTTCCCCCTCCTTTTTTTAAAACTCTTCCTTGTTATTTCATATCTATTTCTACAGGTATTTTGTTGCTTTGAGGTTACTTGTCACTTTGTAGTGAATATGTCCATGTGTTTGAGTGTGTTGAGCATTTGTCACTATTTTCTGATAATTAATAGGCCAAACAGTTAATCGAAAAAACAATCAGCAGATTAATAATTACTTCACTTAAGTTTCAAATGAACCAACATTGTGCTATTGGGCACACAAATGAACACTAAATACATGTTTTTACGCTAGTTTTTCATCACACCATTGTTGCTTTTGTGTGTTTGAAGTGTAATATTTGGCACTTTGAGCCCACTAACCAAATGCTATTGAGCTGCATGCTCTATTCTAATCTGAGTCGAGGGTTTGAGGATTGAGTATATTATGCGCTATAGAGATTGTAAAACTTTTTAATCCAATTGTGTGCTTTTGGGCAATATAAATACAACTGATTACAAGAGTGAGCTTTAGCTGAAATCTAGAAACCTAAATCACACCAATATTACCGGGAAAGGCAGACAACACTCCAGGTTTTAGGATGAAGTGACTCTTTAACGAGATCAGTAGTTGTAGAGAAAAATCTTTTAACAAACAACAGGGACTTAAAAGACATGAAGCTCCCTGAAACAGATAATATATTCTGGACAATTTCATCAACAGGGGTTCCTAGCAGCTTAGATGTGCCATTACAGCTCGTGTCTTGTACAGTGAAAGCTTGAAGAGCTCAAAACAACATTTCTTTGTGGAGTAAACATCTTGGCCCACTTATTTTGTTGTGTAATACCTTTAACAGCTAGGTGACAGTACGTTTGCCAAATGCAGGTACTGATGTTGCCTCTGCAGAGTGGAAAACACGAGCTAACATGCCACAAACAGCAACTACTATACACACAGGGTGCAGTCTGGTTCTAGTTTGAGCCTCTCCTGTAATCGCCGTTTTGTGTGACAATTTGCAGTGATACAAACTGCGGCTTCGTGCAGCCTATTCATTCAAAGTGGACAAGGCATGGTAACGGTTTTAACTATTAAGCTAACTTTTGAATTCAACGAAAGCTTGAACTTTCTAAAGTACGACGCTTAACATCAAGGGCTTCCTTCCTCACGTTGTTTAGAAAGTACTCAAAGCCATCTTCACATTATTTTATCAAGCAAACTGAGCGAAACACATTTAACAGCTAGCAACGCTAGCAAGCTAAGCTAATTGGCTACCGTGACTAACTAGCTAACCTTAATGTTAGCGGGCGGGAGGGTTAGCGAATTCAAACAACAAACAAACTCTGATAGTCACTCAAAGTGGCCGGTTAAAACGTTTCTGACGGGGACGCACTTTTCGGCGGGGCTGCCAGCTACTCTGAGCTGTGGCCCACACCGGTGACGGTGGTTAACGTTAGCCGCCAGTGACAAAGCAGCGATAAGAGGCTTTGTTCTAGCGGACTGGCTAACGCGTCAGCAGCAAAGATGGAGTGATATCTCACCGGGTACCCAGGCCCGGGCATCGGGGAGCGGTACATGTGGTTCTGCGCGGCCGACGACGGTACCATCCTTCCAGTAGGAGTCCCGGGGCCCATGCCTGGTCCTGCGCCCGGTACCGGTGGTCCAGGTCCCATTGCTCCGCCAACACCTCCCGTCGGTGCCGTCGGAAACCCCCCTCTGGCCGCCATCTCCTCTCTGAATGTCGCCGCCGGTGTAGGCACGGAGCTACCGCGAGAGCGAGAACCGAGTTTTGGGTGGTGTTGACGGCCCCCAGCGACCCCTGCTGTATGTTTACAGCACTGCAGTACAGCTGTGATTATGATGGATGAGTAACTGGATTATTGGAAGTCATATCTAAATATGTTAATAATAATAATATAAATAATAAATAAAGTAGTTAAGTGTACAGTGTAAGTAGTAAAGTAGTTAAGTGTACAGTGTAACCCCCCCAAACAAAGCTGAGTAACATTATTCTGAAATATAGCAAGTTACTGAATATAAAGCACAGCACATATATGTAATAAATTACATAATCAACTGGATTAATTTATCCATTAATCAAAAATGAGTGATAATAAATGAATAACAAATTCAAACATAGTCACCTTACATATGTTTTATTGCTATTTTATAAATATGTATAAGTATGTTTATATGTATACAGTATGTACAGTATATTTTATCTTTTTACTCTGCTATATGCACTTTGAACATACTCTTTAATCTTTAATTGCACTTAGCATGCACGTTTTTGAAGTCAAGTCATTTTTAACATCACACAAATCAAAACAAAATGTACTGTAGAGCAAACACGATACCACCAAAATATAAAATATAATTGTAATTACAACATTTCTTAATTTTGTTTAATACCCAACAATGTCCAATGATGTTATACATATATGAATG
The DNA here is from genome assembly GCA_002120245.1 of Maccullochella peelii. Lineage (NCBI taxonomy): Eukaryota > Metazoa > Chordata > Actinopteri > Centrarchiformes > Percichthyidae > Maccullochella > Maccullochella peelii. The sequence goes on from LKNJ01000688.1 coordinate 28,072, forward strand.
ACAGCGGCAGCATTAGTTAATAGGTTTGCTGCTACAATATGACTTAACAAAATTTATTTTTCTTTTGTAGTATAGCAAATATATTCACTGTCTGCTAAACACTTGATTTCTGGATGTACAGCAAACCCAAACCAAGCAACCCTGTCTGGGTTTGTCAGAGGTGTACTTAACTTGCTTTTGTTTAAAAACCAAAACCAAACCCAACAGTATCTGGATCTCTCACAGAAGAGTATAGAAGACATGCACGCCTCATATTGGATATTGTGGGATATAAGATTTTTTTGTAAGTTAATTTTAACCTGTGCAATCTTAACAATTAAAGTACATAAAACATAGTAACAAAAAAGGTAAAAACATTACAGTAAGTCTCTTTTATTGAATGCTGAAAGGTACTAAACAAACACAGGCAAAATGCCTGAGAGGAAAAACACAAATCTTTGGACATTTGGAGCTTTTATTTTATTTTTTACTTCATAATGGCTAACTTAAATGCCAAGTCACATGTGCTCCTACTGAATTTCAACACTCGGTCTGAGTTATTACAAAAATCACAGGCATTATAATTTGGGAAATTCAAATGAAAACATCTTTCATCACGGTAGAGGTTCATAAATGAGTAAATCAGCTCCCCTCTTGTTTATTAGGTGGATTTAAATCCAACCGCAGCACCTCCTGAAACAGTTTTACATGACCTTTTTATATCATCACCATGTTTCATCTGGAGAGAGGATGTTGAACCTCTGAAGTAGTTTCTGTATTAACAAGTAAACAGCAAGTTAAGAGCAGAATCAAACACTTTCTTGTTTCCAAACTTTGATGTCATTACACTTACTCCCAATTAGTATGGAGCTCCAACAGCACAAAACACGGCATCCCATCGGTTTGCATAGCCTGTTTGTGTTTGATCAGAGTGTGCTTGTGTGAGTGCATACAAGGGAGGAGGGGGGATACATTATCTATGCAGCAAGTTGTAGCAAAATCCTTGTTCATGGGACAAAAAAGATTGATTTGCTGCATTGTGCTTCAAATCTTCAGAGAGGATTTTACATCCTGTGTGTGTGTGTGTGTGTGTGTGTGTGTGAGAGATGGCAGTTGATTAGGTTTATCCTTTGCAGGCCTCCTGACAGCCTGGATATTAAACAAATGAGTAAGGGTTCATACTTTAAACAAATGAAAAGACAAATCAGGCGAACCCAAGTCTGAAATCTAATACAGCGTCTTTCCGTGCTGAGAAACTTGACTGTGCTCTAATTATTAATCCTCTTAATGAGCAGAATGTAAAGTGAAGCCCAGAGGCAGCCTTATCTATGACAAACGGCTGAGTATCCTAATTATACTGAGAGATCTGACAGGATAAATTTATACCAGAAATGTTACTCATCTGACATGCTGGCAGGAGTGAAAGCAAGCTGGAGCATCAACCCTGATTTAAATATTAATTTCTGTACAGTATAGATCCAGCAATATAAAGTAACGCACACTAAAAATCACTGGGCAATAACTGGCCATATTTTGGGCCAATATGTGGGTTAACTTTACACATGGGTGGAAAATCACCCAAGACAATGGGCTGTTTTTACCCAGTGTTTGTGTTATTTCTTCTCATATTACTGTTCAGCAGTGGTGGAGGATATTCAGATATTATTCTTAAGTAAAAGTAGTAATCTGTGGTATAAGTAAAAGTGCTGCATTCAAAAATGTACAAAAGTATTACCATCAAAATATACTTAAAGTACCAAAAGTAAAAGTAATCATCATGCAGAACTGCCTATTTCAGAATAATGTATATTATGTTATTACATTATGATTATTAATTATTGATACATTAATGTCTGAGCATCACTTAAATGTTGTAGCTGGTACAGCTGGAGCTAATATGAACTACTTAATATCCTACCAGGTAGCTTAATCTATAATAATACATCATCATATATTTGTTGATCATATTTTGTATTAAAACATTTTAAAAAATTATGTAAAGTACAGTAGCATAAAATGTAAGTACTCACGTTAAGTAAAGTACTTGAGTAAATGGGTTATTTATTCAATGGTTGTGAACTGAAGCTCTTTTTAAACTCGCATGTCACTATTCGTCACTGATTGTTAATATGTGTTTTGCAGTTGTGAATGTCACATGCACATCGTTTTGTGCAACTAACAATAAAATTTCCGTAAACCTTGAGCACGCTTTGTCTAACACTGGGTCAAAACCAAATTTTTGGTAAACATAAAATACAGGTAAGGAACCCAACAGTAATAAAAAAAATGACACTAACAGTGGGTCAAAACAACCCTTTGGTACTGGGTAAAGTTAACCCAGTATTGTGTCTGTGCTGTCTATTGACACAAAACTGGACCAATTTTGACCCAGTGATTTTTAGTGTGTGTGTGTGTGTGTGTGTACATCTAGTTATTAGAAATGACAAAACACTGTGCACCACATGAAGGAATTGTAAAACAAGAGCATAATCTCCTTGTTGGTGTAGATAGTAAGATGTGATAATAGGATTAGGAGGAAATTATCTCTGATACAAAAAGATCTTGAGCGTGAGTGCATGCTCAATGACAGCAGAAGGCATGATTAAACTGACAGATGTGGGTGAAAACCTCATTAGTCTCATTAAAATATAACAACAGACAAGAATTTCCCTGCATGAAAACAGCCCCCCTCTAAATCTCATCCAGCTGTCTGGGGTGATTAGCTAAGGGTGTTAGAGCCATTTAGGCAGTTTGGGATAGAGTCCAACACAGGAGCTTCTCTCTCTTACACTGTCCACCGATTGGCTGTCTGTCAACCAACAAGGTTAAACCAAGGAGGGAGCAGTCATCTCTGATCTTTTATTGTGGAGCTGACTGAGGGCACATAATGATTTAACCTCATTCAGAGAGGAAAGACGGGGTTGCCAAGATTTCTGGATCTGCTAACCACATGTGAAACCGAACAATTAAGACCACAAGAGTGCAGGAAATCCCTACTAATCCATCATTTTTGGAAAGATTTTCAGGTTGTCTGAACTCCCGCTGGTATTTCCACCTCCCACACACCCCCACCTGCTCTGCCCTGGAGCCTTATCAGGATGCAGACAGCATCTTGTGCAGGATTTCTGTCACTAGCAGGCAGCTCTCCTGTATTCTGACCCTCCCCAGCAATCTTCTGAGTCGCAGACTGTCGCTCAGACAAAGACACAAAAATGCCATCAGGAAATGAACAGCATCATCTTTTATTTCTTGATTAATTTGTCTTCTTGGCAGGTACAATAGGAAACAATAAAACCATCAGGGGGGCAAAAATCATGTTTCAGACATTCAAAACAGGAAAAATCTTCATCAGATGTTGGAGCTGGTTCCCGGGAGATTTAACACTTGTATATTAATGCGTGGGTACCAGCTGAGGTTTCTCCTCTCAATAATAAAAAAAATTAATGCACGCTCACATTTGATGAACAATGTTGATGCTTGGTTTGCCACTAAAAGAAATCATGAAAAAATTATAAGGCAAAAGTAAACTTCTCGTCCTTGAATAACCCTTAATGTCTGGTAGCACTGGACTGACGTGCAGCCGGCCAAGCAACAAACATGATTTCAAGGCAGACCATGTTTAAGGGCATATAACTGGGCTCTAATATTCACAGTCATGCATCACCAAGCTGCTTTTCTGATACAAGTGTGGCAGTTGGCAGCACCAGATGTACAGTAGAATATGAAAGAAGCCGTCCAGAACGTGCGGCTGCTGGCCGACTGACAATCTTGATAAAACTTGTACTGGCTGTGCAGGATATTTCTCATCCATCCTTTTGTCATACAGCAGCTGAAACTGTAATTAGATTTCAAAAGTATGGAGCTCCAAAACACCAGTGTTGTCGGCTTGCAGCTGTTCCTCGGCACACAATGAATGGTTGAAGTAGATAAGTAATATCTATTTTAATACCAGGCCCCTCCTGCCCCCAAACCCTTCACTTAATGCTCCAACAAAATGTTGTGTGAAGCAAAACACAAGATAATATGTTGATTAGAGAAAATAGAGATGGCAAAATTAGATAAAGAGCAGAATGCTTAATCAGATTTTCTGAGAGCTACTTGTGATTAAAAATGAACATTTGCACAGTATCTGGATTTGAAAAACACATTGCTTTGCCTCTGTTTACCTATTCAACCAAACAGACAAATAAAGGCTTCAGAGAGGAAACTCACTGATAAGAATAAAACCTCAGAAGAATAACAATTTCCAAAATGATATTAACATTTTATTTTTCTTTGTTAACTAAATAGACCAGCCTATTACCTGGAAGATGGAGACAGGATATCAGGCAATATCAAGTATGTTTTATATGAAAGAAAAAAAACAACCGAAAAACAGTCGGATCAACACGATATTAATAATATGACAATATATCAAGAAGAATAGTACGTCATCTTTTACATCACCTCTACATACTGGCGGTATTGTGCTTTGATAAGACTTTTGCAACTAGAACACAGATACATAAAATTTTTTAACAACCCCACAAAACTCCAAGGATTTCAGCAATTTCAGCAACTCTCCTGGCAAAAGAAAATCACCTCGCCTCATCTGCAGTCGAGATAAGAGTAAATGAAGACTCCTCGACTCATCAGGTAGCCTACACATGAAAATGAAAACAAAAACAAAACAAAAAAACGAACGGGTGAGAAATGAAATTCGGTGCAGCTCATACATTTGCACAACAAATACACACTGTACCTGCTTGGGTACTGATGTTGGCACCCATGAACACACACACACACACACACACACACACACACTGCATAGCTACACACATACACAGAAATATATGGGATGTGTCATCTTCCTTTTCCTGTATATCACTGAGGCAAACTTGGTAATTATAATATATATATATATGTAAAAAAAAAATCTAAATTAGAAATGAAATGAAAAACATGCACTGGACAAATACAAGCATGCATTTACATGATGAGACCTGAAATCATCACCAGTGCATTTCAAATGGTAGATGATGCACCTCTACCACTACAAATGCCACCATAACCCCCCGAAAACTTCCCTGCACACCCAACTACACTCATTGTGAACATAAGATACATTCTCATACAAACTACACAGTGTCCAGCTGTTGTTTTATGGAGCGCTGCAACAGTTACAGATGTTGCTACATGTACAGTGGAGTAAGCAGTATGAATATTTGCAACCACTAGCAGGCCGGTGTTGTATGAAACCATCGTGTGTTGCTGTGTTATATAAAGGCCTGGGGGCTCTTTTTCTGATCTGCTGTCTATGGTGAAATAACTGTACATTTTCCCTTGTTTATTTTTACATTTCTTTTTTGTCTTTTGAAAGAGAGGTCCGTGTTGGCAAGGTTTCTCCATGAGTATCCTTTGCGGCAGTATTCCAGAGGAAAACACAGGGAGAGAAGAAGAGTTTAGAGTGCTGCATGAAATGTTCTCCGGAAAAATTAACAGATATTTCTATATTTGGGATATCCTCTCCACTTGGCCTCGGGTGAAAGTTCTTTCACTGTGTTTGTATTTGATTTGTCTGCTTCACTCTGTTTCTATGTAAAAAGTGCCTCCATTGGACTTGGTATCAGTTCCTCACACTCCCTGTGTTGGGTAGTTCTTGTTGTATGGTTGGCTTTGGTTGCATAAGACGCACTTTGATGCTTCACCTGGGTCTGCTCAGCAAGTGAAGTCTTCAAAGTTGGCCTGTCCCGGGTGATGAGGTAGCATGTTGCCAGGATATGTTGATGGTGTACGCAGGTTCTCGCAAGGAGCCTGAGAGAGAAAAGAGGAATGAGAGAAAGCAAAAAGGCAGGTAAGATAAAGTACAGAGGAGGATGAAGACAGAGGAGAGAAATGATCACCAGGAGACGAAGTATTGAGATAGAGGGAAGGCAAACGAGCAGAGAGGGAGTCATGACATCCAGAATAAAACAGAATATAAAACTCATTTGAGAAAACCTTAAAGCCATAAACAAGCTCTCAGAATAACATGACATGAGCAACAAGCTGGGCCAGGAGGCGAGAGGAAATAGATTCCTAAGAAATACTCTGGAGTTAAAAAAAAAAATGATGAAAGTAATGAAGGCTGATGGAAAGAGAAGACTACCAAGTAAGTCAGGAGAGCAGAGGAGGAGCACATATTTCCCGTTTTTCTCTGCCCAAGCTCAGACTTACAATTAAAGTGAGCTGGTTTCATTTATACTTGGAAATAAGTGAGCTGTCACACCTTCCAACGCTCTAATTCCGGCCTGTCCCTGCTGGTCCTGTCCCCAAGCTTTGATTAAATTCAAGCCACTCTCCGCTTTCCTACTTCCCTCTCTCTCAATTTTCTCTCCCTCTCATCCCAATCACTTTTTCGCTCCCTTTGCTGTCTCTCAAGTCCTTTCTTCCCTAGCTTTCTCCATCTCTATCTCTTCACTCTCTTGTTTACTCTTCCCCACCACCGCCGTTTCGTCCTCCTTCACTCCGGCTGCAGTTGAGACCAGTGAAGACAAAGGAGCTAGTGTGCTCCTGTCAAAGCAATGCAGTCTGACACACAGTGAAAGTACTTAGCAGCAGCATACTGACATGGCGTTTCACATCATCCAGGCTCAGCACAGCTCCCCGGTCATTGTTGTTGCGGCCTTTGTGTTTCTTCTTCACGCATCGGCACAGCCTGTACTTGATCACCTGAAAATAGGCGAGGACACCCTTTATTGACCTTTTGGGATCAACACACAATATTACATTTTTTTGTAGTTTGTTCTCTAAAGAGCAACCAAAAACTATCTTCTTGTTTCGTCTTCCACATGCTTTGGAGTTTGAAGGATCGGGCAAACTGAAATTCAAATGAGATTGATTTTATGCATCTATAAATATGTTTCACCATCGATCCTGCACATGAGCAGGTGCTGCTTTTCGCTCTGTGCATCTCACACACACCTTAAATCAAGAGCTAACAGACACATAAAAAATCTCTCTGCATTACTGGTAGAAGAGAAGGCATTGAGGAAGCAGGCAACGCAGAGTTACTCTAATCAGAACGGACAGGGACATCCTGACTAATCTAAAATATAATACATCCAAAATGTTAATGTATTCAGCGTTGCTGCTGCTGAGATGTGTGTGTGTGTGTGTGTGTGTGTGTGTGTGTTGCACAGAGATAGGCTGCAGAGTTGTGAGGGACAGAGCGTTCGTCACGCTCGCTAAAACACGTCCTTGTGCGGATGGTAACATTGTGTGAAAAACTCCATTATCATAACATCCATATCATAATACTGGAGCAGTACAAATTTCACTAATCAATACATTGCACTGGATGATAACTAAGTGAGAGCATCCCGATGATGATGGGAGATGTTTTAAAAATAAATATTTTACCTCATATAGATAGTCAAAAAGTTCGAGAATAGTGAGGATGCTGGCACCGATGAAGAGACCCATCTGACCTCCAATATCACCTGGAAAGACAAATAAGAAAACACAAATTGCACCTTAATACAAAACTGAGGTCAGCTTTGAAACACACTTTTCATCTTTATTAAGGTCTGAAAGGTGGGAAATGTACAGAAAACATTGATGTTTGCAAAAAATGTAGTTGAAAAGCCACGATAGATTAAAGAGACAGTTTTGTGTCGTCTGGGACCTGAACACCTATTATAAAAATGCAAGCACTTGCGTTCCTGTCACTTTGGATGAAAAGCATCTGTCATGTTGCATACTGCATATTATCTATTCCCAAGAAAACACTTGACAGCCACTTCCTTACCCAGAAGGCCTGCCAACTCGTAGGCTTTCTTTTGTTCAATGGTTTCGTAGTTCAGCGCTTCAAAGAAGATATCCAGAACCAGAATGTTATCACTGTAAACAGAGAGAGAAGCATGCAGTGTTAAGTCACATATTTAAATGTCTCAGTTTACATTTTATACATGTGTCCTCAGGCGGAGAGGATGACTGGTGAGTCTGGCACTTCTTGCAGATCACAGATGAGATGCGTCAAGTTGTACAAATAACCTGCCGTCACTGACTAATTTCCCATAGGTGGGTCTGGTCATTGAGGAAAACGGGAAATGTTGACAGCTGTTTGATTTCATACAAAACTCAGGATTTCAGCAGAAAGAAAAATAATGGGGATTAGTTTAAAGGCTCAAGGCCAGGCAGACTATTATTTTGATTCCTGAATATCCTCTCTGTGGGGCGAATCAGACTTCACACCCCACTGGAATTGAGATAAAAACCGTAACTCAACTTTGTAGATTCATTTTTTTTGTACTTGGCGCACTGTTTTATTACTTAAATTTAAGTCAAGGCAAGTGATGATCTGTCAGTCTTAAAATGAACTCTGGTAAAGCCGAGGGCTGAGTTGAAACGACTAAATGCAAATCACGGCTGTTGATGTAGAGATGGAAATGTCCAAATACAAAATGAACACACAACATCTGCTCGTTTCATGCTAAGTGTAGGAGATATAATTCCAGCTCCTGCAGTTTGACGGCACTAACTTTATTAAAAGGACATTAAACATCTCTAGCAAAACCATGAAACACAATCATCAAACGCTTAATTTCTCGCCTGGTGAGGTAATCTCGATTTGTGGTTCCCAACCTTTTTTGTCAGACATACAGCCACAGCCCTATGTGACCTTTTTCCCAGCAGACATTTTGACTTATCATAGCAGGAAAAGCACAGGTGGAACAGCTAACATTAACGATGGCTCTGTTCTGTCAAGTGTGGGAAGCCTCTCCAGTGCATGTACAATACCAGGACCCCAGACATGCTATTTTACATATATAGGTGGATAATGTACAATAACCAGGTTTCTCCATTGTTTTTAGAGAACTATTTGAACCATGTATCCATTACGTTTAGCTAACTATTTAATATTTAATATTAACTATCAATTTCAATTGTTTACCCAGTAGCCTACTTTTAAAGTTAGCTAACTATTTGAACTGTTTATTCATCAGTTTTAGCTAAATATTTGTACTGTTTATTCATTACTTTTAGCTAACTATCTGAACTGTTTATTGATTACTTACAGCTATCTATTTGAGCTATTTTTTAAAAATCAGCTGAGCTTCTCTATAATCTTTCCACATATCCCCTGGCAGCTTCAGAAGTTGTTACCCACTGGGGTACAAGTTCCCCTGGTTGGGAATCACTGATCTAGGTGGTTTTTATCTCGTTACTGACATTGATGTGTTTTCTACTGATTTGTTGGCCCACCTGTGTGAGGTGTCTGTCTGCAGCTTGAATGATGCTTCCTCAGTGTCAGGTGTTCTTATTGCTTAGTGAGTAACCTGGAAAACATCTGATCAGAGCTGCTGTCAAACAGCCGATGAAGCTGTGTATCTATGTGTCTCTCTCTATGTGTCTGTGGTTGTGGTTCCCAGTAGAAAGACAGACTGTCCACTGTCACAGACTTCAGTTTCACACCACTTAACACTGTCCAGCCCAGATACCAGAACACTCCCAGTTAATGTTCATGAGACTGACATTGCTTGGAAATATGGTCAGTCAAAAAATGAACTGGATGGACTTACATCTATCCACAGAAATTTAAAAAAAAATCTGAAGGGAGAAGTGAAAGGTTTTTGCAGCACTCTGTCTGGCTACATATGGTGTAATTATCTTGTCCTCAACAGCTCCACGGGGAATGATAGATAAAAGATTCAACTATTATTGCACCCTCATTTCCTTGAACTAGTTTTGATATTTTCAGATTTGGCAAAGAAACACTTAAAATGTGTCTGATTAATCAAGTTAAGCTCTGACTGGAAGCTCCTTATTCTATTTCCTCACCTCAATGAAAAAAATCCAGGTCTGAGAATGTGAACTGGTTACAGCAGTTATTGTGTAGCCTTTAAGCAAGTTGCTTAAAGGGATATCAACCTAAAAAACACTTAAATTCTGTTATACAGAAAAGATGTAGAGAATCTACCTTGCTTGGTGGTATTTTTTCTTATTCCCACTAGTACCGGTCATAGGTGACAGAGCCTTGCAGATTTCTAGTGCAGCCTTAATGGTGTTTATTTACTAAAGTGGTCCACTTAAAACAATGGCAACCATCAGGTTTTAATCGAAGTTCCTCACAATCAAGACCACAAGCTACACATGAGACTTGTCAGCATTAACCCATAATATGATGGAAGCACAACATGTTACATTTTGAGTGCAACTTTTGTTTTCTCAAGCCTGGAGAAACCTGCTTTTGCTAATTATTTCTATATAGTAGAGTATTTTATATGTTGTTAATCACAACTAAATGAAAGATGGATGACATATAATTAATTAATTAATTAATTAATAAGTAGAATTTTCAACTGCTTCATGTGCAGCATCTTAGCAGCCAGCAGTACAAGACTGGTGACAATGAAAAATACATGCTCACCATTGGATAAATAAGACGTAAGAATGTGACCTACGCTATGTACTGCTCTGTCTTGTTGAATTTCTTGGCTAGGTACTTGGCTGATGCTTTGCTGGGTATCTTGACAAAGGACATCTCTTTCCCGTAGCGTGTCAAGTTGCATGGTGTCTCGCACACACAGTAGTCATTGTCTCTCTCCACAAGAAAGTCTGAAAAATAAAGTAGACAGAGAGAGAGAGAAAGAGAGAGAGAGAGAGAGGGAGAGAGAGAGAGGGAGAGAGAGAGGGAGAGAGAGAGAGAGACGGAAGGAAGGCAGTGAGATTGAAAGAGAGGAGACACAGGGACAGATAGATTTATCGTCACCTCAGGATGACAAACAAAATGCTAGCAGAGTGAAAGGCGTCAAAGAGAACTTGTGAAAAGACGCCGCAAGGAGACACCCCAGAGACCCTTATAAGAAATACAAAAGATATATGACAAGTGCCGACAGTCAGAGAGACGGCAGCAGCCAGAGGCCGACACGTGAGTTGGCGTCATGAAAGAGTGAGAGATTGCCAGTCAATAAGAAAACAAGCAACAGACATGAAAGGCCTGAAAGGTATCAGTTGATGGAGAGGCAGGGGAGGGTGAAAAAGAGAGCCTCAGTGCCAGGCCTGAGGTTTATTATGTGAGAATGGCTACCATCAGGCTGAAGAAAGACTATTATCTGTTATCAGCTTGGATCAGGGACTCTGAACAGTGGGACATACACATTGAACAGTGTATACACACACATGCACACATGCAGCATGCTGCGCTATCTCCTCACCCAAGGCAGGATCTGCACACTCCTTGTACTGCTCCGGGGTGCAGTATGGGGCATCTCCTAAGGACAGGCAGAAGAAACACAATGTTCTGAGTCTGAACAAAAAGAGGGAGCAAGGGAAGACAAAGGTTTCAAAGGATGATGAGATCTGGGCTTATAATCAATTTGGTCTTAGACTGACCTCACCGTCCTTATCGCGACTGGATATTTGTGGCAAATTTGATCTCATCTCTTAAATGATTTCATTTAACTTTCATTCCTTTGCTGCCTCTCATCACCACTTTCAGCCTCCATCAGCTTCTCCATCTTTCTCTCCCTGACACTTGAGCCATCACTCTCTCACCCTCTCAGGACAACACAGGAAAAAAAAGACATGTCCTAGATGCTGAGAAAATGATTTCCCAGCGGCAATTATTCACTGCATTTTGGTTCATGCTCACCAAAATCACTCTAATGACAGAGAGATAGGAGCGATGAATAGCATCAGAGCACTATCCACTGGCCAGGGGATTTTAACTAGGGAGTTCTCTGTTGACTCACATTAATCAACTACACAATCACTATCAGATAGCAGCTAATCTTGATTATCAACCAGACAGATTGTCTTCCTCTCTATATGCAAACACAGAGCTGAAAGTGACCCTGATTGAAGAGGGAGACATTAACAATTATTAGACAGGTGAGTGCGGGTTAACGGAGGCCAAATCCAAATGTTTCCTCTGTGCCAAACTTCTTTTCAATTTGCCGTCTGAGATGCCACACAGTGATTAAATGTAGGAGGTAGATAGCAAATGCCAGCTGTAATCACTGCACAAAACACAAAGAGAGAATAGTCGAGTTTTCCGATTCACTGGAGTGTGAAAGTATCCGATTTTCTGCAGTTGCTGGCAAAAAGCTGTTTGTTCCTTGAGAACTGTTTTTGTCACCACAATTTCAAATGAAAGCACTTCCAACAACAACAACAACAACAACAACAGACACAATAACATCCACATCTTTATCACTAAATGGAGATATAAGGTATTTGTATCCAGCAACGAGATGCCCCTCTTGTTCCTACCAGGCATGTGGACCATCCTGCAATTGCAGTTCTCCACCAGGTATCGTGTCTCACAGTCGATCCGGCATGCCGTGATGCTGTAAGTGCTGAAGAAGTCTGAGTCCATCGGCGTGGCCTTGCAGTCCCCCCACGGTGGAGGCAGGTACGTCAGCTGAGAGAGAGAGAGAGAGAAGCAAGAGCGCAGAACCACTTTAGTTATAGAGCACACTGTCTGTTGAACATCCTCTCCCGTGCCCCGTTAATGCAGTCATTCGACCTTGTACTTTCTGTCAATATGATGATAAATGTGTTACCCTGTCTATAGAGAGAAACCATTGCACATTTATTGAATTTGGCACAGACAAAGAATCTTGATCTTACTACACGGGGAATACATGTGCATAGTGGTGCTTATTGTGGGAGCTTCTCTCCTACGCTTCTCCTATTCCTAGTCTCCCTCTGTACTTTCATTGTACTGCCCACTACTCATGCAGGAACTGAATAGTATCAGCTGTGTAGTAGAGCTGTGGTGCTGTAAGATACACTCTTAACAGCTTTGCTGCAGGAAAAAGTGTGTTGCCATGTTCCTTCTGTTGTGATCCACAAATGTACGTTTTTCTATTGCTCTTGTGCAACCTGTGCAATAAAATATCACGTCTAGACATCTCCGCAGCCACAAGTCCAACACAGAGAGACTCACAGAGAAAAAGCTTCTTCCTTCAGGCCATTAGGATGGTGAACTCCGTCCTCTGACCTCTGTATATCCTCGGCCTTGTCTAACACATTGTCGTCTGCTTGCTTTTTGCTTTACAACTGTGACATACAGTATGTACAGTATACATTTTTATATACAGAAAAATTGCACAACCCACTTACACACTGAGCCAATGTACACTTTAGCATTTTAATACTTTATATAATAACAGATATTTATATTTTTAAATTTTTATCCTTTATATGTGTTTTTCTAATTTCTGTCTTTTCTTATTTTTCTCTTTATTGCACACTAGCCCTTCGAGCAAGCGTATGCCACCTTGCATTTCACTGCACATATTTTGTGAGCATGTTACTAGGCTTGTAACAAAGAATTATATTTATAATCAATTAATCTGTATATAAAATTTCCGATAAATGCCCGTCACGGTTTCCTAATTCAGACTGCAGTAGGACAAATGTAAAAATATATACCTCCTACTCTGAAACAAGCCACAGTGAATCTTGTTTATACTTGATGTTACACCATACTGTTCATGCAGAAAAGTAAACTAAAATCACTCCAGTAGAGTGCATTTTTGCAATTAGCATCCATCCATCCATTATCTATACCGCTTATCCTCAGAGGGTCGCGGGGGGGCTGGAGCCTATCCCAGTTTACATTAGGCGAGAGGCGGGGTACACCCTGGACTGGTCGCCAGTCAATCACAGGGCTGACACATAGAGACAGACAAACATTCACACTCACAGTCACACCTACGGGCAATTATTCTAATTCTAATTATAATATTAAAATATTAGTAGTATTCATTTACATTTTATCTGCCTTAAAAAAGGAGGGCAAAAATGTGATGCATTAAATGAAGGAGGAATCTATAAAACAGCCCCTGTGTGTTTCTGTCTCATCAGTTCAAACAGTGCATCACTGAGTGCTCGCACAGCAATAAATTAAAGGCCAATGTTATGCTTTAGGGACGTGCACTTTACAATTTGTACCGGAGTGCAAGAGGCAGCTACGTGTGTCGTGCACTGGATTTGGTTACTAATAACCCAAGGCGATGTTCAACATGCACATACAGTATTTACACATACAGTATTTACACATACACATACAGCATGCTCCAGAAAACCAGATAGCTCTGAGGAGACCATAATGATTCGTCTGCTTATTTTCACATCAAGGACGTTTAACAAAGTCAAACAGAACATAAAAACCATCACAGCTGGTTAAAATGTGATAATCAATAATAGGTGCTTGTCTATTTATTCATCACGTGGGCTGGACCTATTGGAGGAGCTATATGAATGGGTAATGGCTCACGCTCAGAGTTCTGCTATTTCAATTTCTCTGCATTTTCAAAAGCTCCACTCAGCCATCCTAAACCACCTTGTGGCAACATTACTTTCCATTGGTTAAACCTCTGCAAAAGCTTAATTCTGCAAGTGTGGACAAAAGTGAATCTGGCGTAAGAGATTTCAGGACATGCTAGTGTGCTGTTAGCTGTTTAACGAACATGAAGAAGGACAGAAATCATGTGACTCAAGACTGTGACCTCAGTTCCCCCCGTCATTAACTGAGTGAGAGAGAGCAAACGAAAGGGTAAGAGGTAGGAAAAAAAAGAGGAAAAACATCTCAGACAGGCAGTTGGACAGGAAAAGAGGAGGATGGAGACAAGCTGGGAGAAGAAACATTTTGAGGTTTCTGCTTTTCATGTAAAGTAGGGGGAAATTGCAGATTTTTCTTTTGTGGGATCTTTGTGACTGACAGTTTGGCCGGCTGAAAAGACCCCGACCGTTTTACACTACAGGACTGCTGAAGTAGGGAGTTGAATGAATGTGAGCAAACTGCATTAGATTAATGAAGAGTGAGCCTGCCAGCCAATGAAATAAATAAATAAATAAACAGAGAACTGTATTAGAGGAATTGTAATGACTGTTGGAGAGGAAAAAAGTAAGGGGGCTAGTGAGAAATAGAGAAAAACAAAGAGGGACAGTTTCCTGCAGACGCGACATTGGCAGCATGCAAAATCCTGCTGCAGCACGTTGACACTGGAACACACTAGTGTGGATGTGGAAGGACTGAGATCACTCCCAAATCCATCCCTTTCTCCCCTCCATTCATAATCCATGGTTCTGTAGCATATTAGGCGTATAGAGTACATGATTTATAGAGTACATGATTTGTCTGCTCGCCACACCTGCAGAATTATTCACACTTCAGTGGAATAACCTACATACACTTCGTTTCACTGAGTAAGACAGACGTCCACAAGCTGTCTGTCTGGGAAAGTCTGTGTTTTGACAAATAATGTTGAGGCCGCAAGTGGGTCTGCAACTATCAGAACTGTACAAGGTCTCCAAGGGACCCACAATTATGAACAGCCCCTTCAATTGCGCTGTGGGACTGGTAAATATGTGATAAATGTCTTAACCCTGAAGTCTCAGCGGCGGATTTCTAGGTAAAAAACCTGCCTTTTCAACTGCCATTATATTAAGGGAGAATAAAAAGCAACTGTCCTTACAATTGTCACATTATTGATGGGTCTGTGGCAGACTTTCTGCCTTCTATGTGAAACACAGGATTGATTCTCAGCCAAAATTATGTTTTTAACCTCCCTTGTGTCAAAGCAGAATGTCATTTGTCCTTTAAAATAGAGCACAGTGCTGATAGTGCTTACCATGTGGGACGCCTCATTTCGACTCCCTAGGGTCCAACAAAAGCCTTGAACAGGGCCAGTGACAAATATGTTACTCTGCCGCGTGGCTCAATCACTGAGGCACATGCACAGTGTGACCTGGCGACTGTGAATACCCAGATTCAGGAAACTTTTTGTTCAGTGGTGGAAGAAGTATTCAGATCCTTTATTTAACTAAAGGCACCAATATAATAGTAAAGTCCTGCATTCAAAATCTTTCCCAAGTAAAAGTACAGGTGTTATTTACAACAAAGTCCTTCTGCAGAAAAATGCCCCTGATGACTGATTATTATATATTACACTGTTAGATTGTTAATACTGATGCAACAATGTGTAAGCAGCATTTTACTGTTATAGCTGGGCGAGGTAGAGCTAGTTTCGTTAGGTAGTTTTGTCCAGTGGTTCCCAACCCCAGGTTTTGGCACCATCCAAAGGGTCACAAGATAAATCTGAGGAGTCATGAGATGATTAATGGGGTAGGAAAGAAGAAAAATATTCTGCTTTAATATTCTGCAGTGATTTAAATGAAACCGCCTGAGAAGTTTAGAGCTGAAATCACTTTTGGTGAAACAATGCATTGTGTTTTATAAGCTTATCATATGTTTGTTTATGTAAAATATTAGTCTGAAAAGTAACTAGTAACTACAGCTGTGAGACAAGTGTAGTGGAGTATAAAGTACAATATTGCCTCTCAAATTTAGTGAAGCATAGGTATAAAGTAGCATTAAATGGAAATAAATCAAGTAAAGTACAAGTACAAAGTTGTTGAGTAAATGTACTTAGTCCCTAATCTGTGTAGAGCAGAGAGTTGGGTGATAGTTCTCAGTGGTTTCAGCACTAGCCACCTTTTCAGATTACAGGGAGTCATTATTATTATATTCACATAAAAATATCACTTAGTTAGTGGAGCTTTAAATACATTCATTGACATTGTTAAACACACAGAGAGGGTTTCTGATAAGCTCGCTAACTGAACATCTTGTGCTCACTGTTCAAATGGCTGAGATACTGAGTGGCCTGTGAGAGTTCAGTAAAGCTCTCAGTCTGCAGGGAGTGATAGGAGCAGACAAGGGCAGAGCCATCAGGAGTGCCTCAGAGGCAGCAGAAAGATCCTCCAGATGGTTGTGGATCAAGGGGAGTGAGCAGTAGAGTGTGAGTGCTACTGGGACACAGGCCAGGGCTTGATCAACCCTGGCAGGGTCACCTGGGCCATCCTGCATGGCCCAGGTGATGTAGAAGGTCTGATGTAGAAAGCTCCAAAACACTCCCAATGATCCCAGGATACATCACTGATCACAGCCAGCGTATGAGTTAATGTATGCTCACACTAGACAAGGTGTTTGCAAGTGTCCATGTAAACATATACAGACTGTGAAAAACATCCGGGACAGAAAAGCAATCAGATTTGAAGCTGTCAGAGTGAAAACTGAATTTGAAACATTTTTTGTCCATTGAAAAACTGACGACAATGTCAGGTGATAAGTGTTTATAGGTGTGATGCACAGTATGCCATGAGTGACTTTTCTAAACCAAGTAACAAAGCTAGGCAGGCTAAAGTGGGCTGTATTAAGAAACAACTTAGGTAGGACAATGAAACAAAAAGAAAACAGGAAAATCATATTATTAGTACTAGCCACGCTGACTTACACATATACACTACCCAGTAAGCCCAGTGCCAGAAATATTTGATTCAAATCTAAGTTGATTCTGTCCTGTTTTTATCAACCAGATTTCATTTAAACAATTTGATAATTTGTAGCATTCTCTGAAGTTTTACTCATTACTTAAATCACTCTATGCTCCAGCATACATTTGTGGGCTTTGGCACCCATATGTACCTGCACTTATCCTCAGGTCTCGCAACAAAACTCTGCTGCAGTCCCCCGATCTGGACTTAAAACTAAAGGAGACTGTGCATTTAGTGTCAGGGCCCCCAAACTCTGGAACAACCTTCTTGCTGAAATTCATCTCACTATCTCAGTGACTTCCTTTAAATCGCTACTAAAAACTCAGGTTTTTAAACTTGGATTTCTGTAATAATTGGACTTATGTTTTTACTATATTAAGGTATGCATTTTTTTGTTTTAGTGAAGCACTTTGTAACGTTTTGAAAAAAGCTATATAAATAAAGATTATTATTATTATTATTAAAGCTGGTGTGGCTCATTTTATGTTTGCATTTGTTTGACAGTGCAAGAGATTATTTGATTTACACACACACACACACACACACACACACACACACACACAATATCTCTTTGAAATCTTAAAAATTGAACAATGATTGTCCCTGACAAAAATGTGCTGAGATATATTTTTGTATTTCATATATGTCATCTTTCCCAAGACGTACCCGTTGTTCCTGACAGGAGACAAAGGTCTGAAACCCCGGTGCCACTCCAAAGCCCAGCTGGTCTATGAACGGCGGCTCGTCCTGGGTGTGGATCTGAACTTTGATCCCTGCTTCAAACGATGTCTCGTCTGTTGACAAGAAGAGGTTAGGACATTTACAACAGGGATGATGATTTGTATGCACACATTGGTCTGCATGATCTATCCAGTAACAGTTGTTACTAATCAAATGGAGGAAAAGCTTTGCAGTGGTGGAATATGTTTCAGCCTGTGAGCAGAAAAACAAGACAGAAACAAGATCTAAAAAAAATATTAAATAAACACATAAATCATAAAATATCATTAAAGTGTATAGTCTTCACTGAGCTGGGAAGAACCCTTCCCAGAGCGTAATTGCTTATCCATTAGTTACACCTTCCAGGGATGACAAACACACTGTGGTCTTCCAGGAATTAACAACAGCTAGAAGGATAAGGAAGATGGACTTCCTAAGTAGGGCAGTTGATGATAATACATGCTCCACAGGAGTCTTATTCATTGCAGGGGAAAGGGGGAATGAAAGTGAATGGATAAATTAATAAATAAATGATGATGAGGAGGATAAAAGGGAAATCAATACAGCTGACAGCTTCCTTCGCTACAGAACAGTCCTGTATAGATTTTAAATGAAGCAGATGGCCTCTTTGATACAGAGATTGGGGGAACATCACAATGACATGGTGACTCAAACCTATACTTGTGCAAACACATTTCTATCACATTTGCAGAGACGTGGAAATGCTTATCACGGTTATGTGGGCTGGATTCAAGAGATTTCGTTCCTTTGAGCACTGGCTCTGGGATAAAGTAGGATGTCTGTTTCCTGCCGCCTTTCGTCCCCGCTTGCCACCCGGTGTTGTCTCCTAAGTGTCAGGCTTTCTCACTATTTTCAATTAAAGAGCTCAGGGATGCGACTGGAATTCAGCAAGAGAGCTTCGACAAAGAGCGACAGACTTTAACTATTATACACTGTTTTTCTGAGACTGGATACAAAGCCATTTTCTGCTGCTGCTAAGACAAATGCTTGAGACTTGGAGCAGCACATATACAGTACATAAGCAGTGCCCAAGCTCCTGCTCGCAAAAGGCGCATGTAATCTTTAAGTCATGGCCATCTGTCATCCTTGTAAAACTGGAATAATGATATTTGGATTGAACCTTGGAGCAAAATGGAAACTTGTTCATACCTAACACTATACAAGTATGTTCAGATGCCTAAAAGTTATGTCATTGCCCGTGCTTAATTGTGAAATCATTTCAGGTATGCAGTAGACCATTTCTTAACAAAATAGTCAATGTAACCTGGAGACATGCTGTAGCTGTGGTTTTAAAAAGACAATCCTAAGCTTATCAGTTAAATCTCATTTGATATCTTATCAAACTACATCATCACATCAGCCTACTCAGATTTTCCTGGATTTCTCTTTTTAATTTGATCATGCTGAGCTCTTTTGGTATTATTGATCAGGACAGGGCCTCAGTGGTTGCCACTGTTGCCTCACAGCATGAAGGGTTTGATGCGCCCAGCGGTAGTGTTTTTGTGAGGAGTTTGTGTTTGTGTCTGCCTGGGTTACCTCTGGTTGCTCCTGTTTCCTCCCACAGTCCAAAGACATGCAGATCAGGTGAATAAAAAACCCTCTAAATTGCCTGGAGGTGTGAATCTGAGTGTTTTTATGTGTTGACTGACACTTTCATAGACCGGTGTCCTGTCCCGGGAGTAACCTTATCAACCATGCATACTCACAGTTCTGTGCTTAAACCATGCGTACACTCATTTCTATGCATAGAATCTGATTGATCAATTTCTTCTTGTGCTTAAGAATGTGTGTACATATAAAACCACTCCTGACCAGACATACCAACAAAGGGTTCTCAGCTACGAGATGGTAATGGAGATAAAAGTTGGTAGGGACACCTCAACGAATTGTGCACACCACGTCACTTGCAGTCTCACCACATTCGCTCGTAATACCAGTAACCACTTATAAAACAACCAATGAAGTGTGTAAATTGTGTAAATGTTGTATAACACAATGTAACAACAATGCAAGAAAAAACGTAAAATGAGACTTACGTCCCCAAATCCTTTGCAGGGGCAGCTCTTTTTTGTTTGCTACTTTTGTCCCCAACAACTAACTCTACATTAAGGCTACTAGGACTTGTTGACGTGTTGACCACATTTGGCATTGTGGGGCTGTTTCTGTACGTAAATGAGCCTGTGCATGCACGACGAGATGGATGAATAGGTAAGAGTCATCATTGTTCATTGTGTAAAGTTGTGCGTGTACATGTTGTGCACATTGTTCTTACAGTTCCTACGCACACATTTAGAACTTGCATAACTTTGACAAATGAGGCCCCAGGTGTTGGAACTAGCACATTATCCATCGCAGGGCATCCAGCCAGATTAAACAAATAGGTAATAAATGCTGATATAATAGGACTAATCAATGGCCAATCTGCATAATTTTGGCATTAATAACAAAAGCCTCAGGTCTTTGGAAAAACAATCAAAGTATGATATTCAAGGAATCGGTGGTTGATATTGATATATGTGGCTGAATCAATCTGTCAGATCAATTTGTGTTGTTTTCTAGTAGTTTCACTGTAAGACAGTCTTTTAACCAGTAACATTGAGAGTTGCCAACAAAATATAAACTATATATATAAACTATATATATATGTCTAATATAACTGTAAAACGATCGCCTCAAAAAAACTAAAATTTCTGGAGTCAATAAAGGTTGGTACAGAAAGTGACTGACAATAATAAAAGGAATCATTAAATAATACTAAAATAATTTGAATAATAAAAAGTTTGAAGTATATGACTGTGTATGTAGTAACTGCATCATCCTTAGGTTTCCACCACATCCCCTCATGTAAAAGTCTTTAATCATTTAATAATCTTACATAAAGAGCATTATTTATTAATATCATTAAATCATTTAAGCTTGGAGTAGATGAAGCTTTATATTAAAATATTATAGTTGCATCACAGCTTTCTGCTTTGTGCATTCACATTTAATGATGATCATGCAAAGTGTTTCTGTAACCATAGTGAGCTGTCTCTTTACATGCATTGCCCAGTGCATATAAAATATTGATACAAACACACAGCAGCATATGCAGCAGCATTAAAATCAGAGTTTCAGGGTCTCCTGGAGCAGCACGGAGGAGAGTCAACTGTGTAGCCTCCATTGATTTTATATCTAGCAAATGGTTCTGCTCTTGTTTGATTCATGTGGACGTGATGCCTAACTGACAAGTGATACATTTACAGTATACTACAATGAAATAAGATTTTCCTGATCAATATCCATCTGTCTTTATACAGATTGCTCGAGAATATTTAGTGGACACAGCATATGGGTGCATTTCAAACAATCAGAGGGTGGGTTTTCAGGATCATCACTCGTAATTAATGAAGTGTAAAGAACAGTTCAGAGAATTTCATATTTCAGGTGCATAACCAAGCATACATTTGCTACAGATAACACTATTTCTAACCTATTGTTCTAACCACATGTTCTCTACACTAAAAGGATTTAGGGTGTCACAGTTACATCAAAACTGCTTGCAATGAGTGAAATGTAGCCTAGTCAGAGAGGTGAATCCCTGTGATAGGTTTTTTCCCCTGAGACTACTTTGGTGTTTAGTTTAGATTAAAAAAAGTCCAAACACCAATCTTGTGGTTTTAGCTGAGGTCTTCAGAACTGGGAATGGGATGTTTAATGTGATGTATCCTCCAGGTAAGCTTACCAGTCTCTCCCCATACAGGCAAGTATTCATCCTGCTGGATATCCAACATCAGCTCCAGGCCGTTGCCCATCCCGCCCTTCATCGTCACCACGAGGGGTCGTCCATCTTGGCCTGAATTAAAGGTGTAGCACTTCCCATAGCGTGTGAATATCTGAAATACATAACGAGACAAATACAGGGAGTTTAGTGATACTGTGAACGTAAACTTAGTTGTAAGCTTATAGCTTATCATTTATGCATATGTCAATGATCTATTTATAATCATTTGCTTGTATACTTATTAATATTTAGTAACTAGATGCTTATGTATTTACATTTAAGTAGTTACTAGTTTTAGTTGAATTCTTGTCTCCAGTCTTGATACTCAACCCAGTCTAACATGTATGTATGCTGAACAACGTGACTCTTCTCACGTCAAAAGGTCAGCCATATGGTTGAGTATAGGTCCTTATATGGAGATGTTTTTCTGCTCTCCAGGATGTACCTCAAGGGTCCTGTTATGTTTTTTGGAAAGTTCCCATAGGTCTAAACTTATCGAAGTATGTAACACTGACTAATGGAAAAGAGTTTCTTTGTTTCCAGAATACTATAAAAGCTGTATTTTTGTATTTTCTCTTGGCGATAGCTGATAACTTCTGATTCTCTACCTCCTATTGTACAATACATCTTTGTCAATGACCTGTAAATGTTACCTGTGTTTTGTTCAACTTTAAGAGTATAGGCAGTTTTCCACGACAATACATGGTCACAACAAGATGATAGGAAAGAAAATCTAAATCTCAGTTCTAACCATGAAGTAAAATCTCAGTTTGCAGCTGCTTACGTTTCATCCTTGTGCAGTGAAGATAAAGGTAGTGCCGAGCAGGGGATTGTTTCAAAAGCACCTACAGTAACCCTGTTCTTGTTACGCCGTCAGCTGCAGACCTCAGAGGTCTTTGTGTTGAGATGCTGTTGACAAACTGAGCCCTCACCCCTCTCAGTGCTGCATGATACAGTATGTGCTTGAGTGAATATGACATGACTTACAGAGTGGGATATCCTGTGTCTGAGAAATCTCACACACAACAACAATGACTGCTGGCATCAAAGTAAATCTTGCAAAAAGTGAATGTTCTTTCTCCAGATACAGACTGTTTACATTTTTTTATGAGAATGTAATAGTTTCTGTTTTTAAATGAGAAGCGAGGATTATCATAAAAAACGACTGATCAACAAATCAAGAAAATAATTAGCAGATCAATCGATTGTGAAAATAACGTTCTGTTACAGCCCTAATCACCACCAAATCCAAGGTTATTTACATCATTGATTAATCCGCAGATTATTTCCAAGATTAATCGACTTCTCCATAAAAAAAGTCCATAAAAAATAGTAAAACATGCCCACCACATACCCAAGTTGACATATATAAATGTCTTGATTTATCCCTCGTCAAATCCGAACTATACCTGCCCTCAGATTACATGCCTAGAGTGTATTGTGTCTTATTAGGTGATCAGGCATATATTGCACAGTAACATATGCTGGACAGCTTCTATAGAGCGCAGTAGGGAACTGTGACCTATTGGAAGAGCCATGATTGCCAGTGAACTAATGGATGAGTAATCGAATCATAGACATTAGGAAATGGAAAGCCATGGCCAGGATCCAAAACAAAATGTTCCTCTACTTTGTTGTCAAGCCACATGATTGGGAGCCCTGTATCAAAGCATCCTAGCTCACAATTAACTTATTATTAACCTTCAGCATTTTGACATTCATATGAGGAAATGGCAAAAGGAAGTGGAATAGGCATTCGTAGAGAAGAAATCACAAATAGGAGCAGAAAAGTAATCACTGAAATAAGTCTCCCTCCTTTTTGTCCTCCACTCTTTGTATAAATTCTGTACTCACGACATACAATGGCTTCATTCTAAGATAGCGGTACAAATAACTACATCACAACACAGATTTTTGCTGAGACTGTCTAAAAATGTTGCTTCATTTCTTGTGAATGCATTGTGAGGACCTCGGGAACACATAAGAAGGTGTTTATTACGTGGGGGACTTATGAGTCAGACATTAGCGCTTCATGACAAATTACTCAAATATCACAAACACCAGATGCACGGAGCCAAAAAAAATTGCAGCCATGTCTCACAAAGAAAAGGTTAGTATAATATGAATCCTGCTCAGTGAAGTGCAAGGATGGAGCGTGGATTACGACGGATAGCCTCTGAGGATGTGGTTATATAGGCGGTTTTAGGACACAAAGTGGTGAAATGTAATAAAAAGCCTTCTGATACTCAGACACAATATGAGATGTGACCTTTCGAATGCATAAGTGGCAAAACTGAGTCAAAAGCAGTGCCTGCAACGCCCGCCTATGTGCAGTGACTCCAGAGCAGGATACAAACATCAATAAAATGCTCCTGAAATCCATCTTAGTCCCAGAGTCGACTCTCGCCATAATCAGATCACTGTTTGTCATTACTCTTTGGAATATAAGGCAGGGAAATCTTACGATAACATGGCACCACCTGCATCAACTGCACAAAATATCTGACAATAAGAATGGGCAAAACCTGCAGAAAAAATAGGTCTTTGCTTAAAGTCTGAGACTTTAATAAACACAGATTTTCCCCATGAGACCCTGCAACAGCCAAACGAGCCGCCACATTTTACTTAAAAATCTAAAACTAATTTAATTTCTTTTTGAGGTTTTACCCGTTTACAGCTTACCAAGACCGACTTTTTTGCAGACAAGTTTGAACATTCAGAGAAAGTGGCAATGCTGCTCTCACTGATAAGAGGAAAGCATTTGGCAGATAGGCATCAAGATAACAGTGATAAGATTGTTTGTGATTGTGTGGAAGCGTGTGCGTTTGTTTCTCAGCATGCACACGCATTTGTATGAAAATATGAATGAGCATGCTTACACGGGAGAGTGTGTGTGTGTGTGTACATTATTTGCGTGTGTGTGTGTGTGTGTGTGTACAGCCACCCCTGCTTGCCATCTGTGTGTATGTGTTGATAATCTGGTGACTGACTACAGGAGAACTGTAGTCAGAGTTGCTGTGGTAACCGGGAGATTGTGCTGGCTCCATTGAGTGAAGAGCAGCAGCAGTAGGTGCCTGTGGTGACCTTGGGGAGTCAGGATCTTCATTGTGTTCTGTAGCTCTGAGGTTTGTGCTCAGTCTCAACATGCTTCTTCATGTCTCTGTATCGAATGGCCTGTCTGTCTTGCTCAATGTTGTTGACGGTGTTTGTGAAGCATAAAAATTCCCAAATACATCTTAACAGTTCAGCAGGAGCTATGAGTTATTTTGGAAAAAGAAAAAAGAAGAAAAACTTAATTAATTACGTTAATAAAAAAATATATTCATTCTAAATTAAGTGGAGCAATCCAGGCAATATTAAAATCCTCTATACAGTGATAGCAAACATTTGAAACTTGTTGCTCAAATACATTTAGCATTAGGGATGAGCAAATATTTGTGATGCCTAAACAGCTTTTCTGAGGAGATAAATTTGGTATTGCATTTGGTTTTTACACTGCTCAACACTTTGCCCTATACATTGCATTTAACATGAGAACCATGGCATCTTCTTAACTTGTAAACACAGAAATTAAATATTTAAATCGACCCCACCTGTGAGGAAAAACACTGAGAGAGACATCACCTTTTCGCCGTTCTTGCAGGGTGTAGAAATGTCACCGTCTCTCTCTTTGATAAATAATTCACAGACAGACAGCCTGAGACTGTTGAGATGGCCCTCGGCTATCCTTCACATGACAATGTGACAAGGATGCACAAGCTGTTCCCTAAAGTTGCCAAGGAACCACTTTCTTCCCTCTCCATCAGAGCTGAGCACAAAGGTGCAATGTGTTATGACTGAATCAACTCAGCTAAAAACAGGATTTGCTGACATTCTAACTGTGTGGCAAGTAATTAATTTATGGTCAACAAATTACAACAATTATTGTGTAGATAATGAAGTGTGGCAATTTATTTTTCTGGTGTATCCACTTTCTGTCACTGTACTTCATCTGTATGTGGAGAGAGTGGGTGACATCTTTACACTATAGAACAATCCAATACAACACCACAAACACAGAATATAGCACAGATTTGAATCAACACTTTTAAACCAGCCTCAACAAAAACAGAACATAACTGTAATCTTCTCAAATCTCTCTTTTAGAAGTATTTTTTTTTAGCTTTCATGCATATCACACGGTCCTCATCAGCAGATGAGAGTCCAGAAAAGCTACTAAATGGACCTTGAGGTGAGATTGTTTTGCCAAAGTCAAGAATGAACGATGAACATCAACCTTTAAGGCAATATGGATGAGAAGCCCAAGAGGCGCACGGAATCATGGAAAGTTTCAACACCTACAGTTCCAACTCAACTCAATCTGCTGATGATGACCAAAAGCTCCAGAAGAGCTACTAAATGGACCTTGAAGTGAGATTGTTTTGTCACCTTTATAAATGCAATATCTATCACAGGATGTTATATTGTAGGAGAGTATTCTGTCCACCAGTTGAACTTCACTTTTCAAAATGCCTCTGACGAGTTGTCAGAGAGCAGGTGTGGGTTAAATGTGTGGGTAGAGAGAGTTGAAAGCATACTGTGAGTGTCAAAGGAGTGACATCTGTTAAATTAAATAAATGTGTATGGTTGCTCTGCTTTATGGACTAATTATGCTACTGCTGCTAGATGAAATAGTAAAGTGGATTTAAGACGGTTACACTTGCACTGATCAATATGTTTAAGTGCAATCTGAAATGATAAAATCTGCAGTTCCTCTCAGTTTTTTTAAGCATTTTTCAGCTCATTGTTTTGGTTTTACGGTTTGCAACTTTACTGTTATGCTTCACTCTCACCGCTCTCATCTGCATCTCATCTGACAGAGCAGGCAGCTGTTTTCAGTGAAAAAGTTCTGATAAACTCATGGTACACAGCCTACTCAGCACCAAACAATAGACTGACAAAGTTAGTGCCTAGCTGGTGAACGTAGTGGAGCATTTAGCAGCTAAAGAGCCACATATTTAATTCAGGAGTTGGTGGAAAGAAAAACTGAGCTGAAAAATGAGTGAATATTAGACTTACATTCATCAGATGGCCACAAACATGACTCCAAATGAATGCTAATATTGTTCTGTGTCTGCTGGATGTGTAAATAGGCAACTGCTTGCTAAGAAGTTCGCCAGGGCAGCATTACAAGATGATGATATGTCAATGTTGTGTTTACAGCTTGTAGTACTGCTCCCAAATGGCCAAAACAGCAACTAAGGCAGGTTTAAGCAACTTAAGCAACAAGTCTAGAGGAAACAACCAACACTTCATTTTCACTGTTATTGTTTCAGATAGATGAAACTTCGTCTCCTATTATTGTGTTTATTATTGTATTATTATTATGTCCATTCTGTAAACATTAAACATACTGTATGTCTGCTCAGTTACTTATATCAGATAAAGAGCAAAAAACAAATATGTAACATAACATTTATATTTCATCTACACATCTACATAAAAAGACACCCATTAAACTGATCATCCAGACAGGAAATATAGACAGTAAATACACCTCTAGTTAGACTTCCCAGTAGGATTTAAGAAAACTGGGTGAAAAGCTGTCGATCAATCGGGTGCACAGGAGGGACAGAGGCTGACTGCATGTTCTCGGATGGATTTCATAACTGAAATCAATGTCTGAGACCTGTGAGTGAGGAGAGGCCTGCCTGGTGGGAATTAAGCATGTGTGTTGTTAAAAGCACAGATAAAGAAGGATGGAGCTGCTGCATGGAGGGAAGGATGGACTGATGAGGTCAGTGGACAACATTTATAAAGTTTCAAGAGGGACCTGACAACATGGGGTGTTTCTGCACAAAAGTCAATACGTCATGAAACCTATTGTATCTAGACAGACTCGCCTTCCTCCGCCACACCTCACTTCTCAAGTGTGACGGATTCTATTGGTCTGCCTCATGCCGACAGCTTGTCTTGCCCATCCTGAGGCAAAGTAAGGCATCATCCATTATGTATGCACTAGCACATATCCCCAAAACTCAGATCTCGGCATAATGTTTATCTCTGAAACGTTGCTGTTGCTTGGTCACCCTTTGAAAGACTGCACAACATGAAGCGTTCCTAAAGATGTTGGTAGGAAGAAATGTGTTAGACTGTGATAACTTGTTTTGTGGTTCCAGATGCATTGCATTTAAAATTGTGAAGAAGAAAAAACCCCTCATCTGTTTGATGCATTATTTGGGGATACGGTTTGATGACACAGAGACTGAGGGCTTCTACCGAGGCAAGCAGTTTTAAATTACACATTTCCCTCAAAACATAAAATAACCCTCAGTCACGCCTGCTGCAAACGGAAAAAAAACTGATTTCCCAACATCAAACTGTGTTTCAAACACCAGAAGAAAATC
Source organism: Maccullochella peelii (assembly GCA_002120245.1). Taxonomy (NCBI): domain Eukaryota; kingdom Metazoa; phylum Chordata; class Actinopteri; order Centrarchiformes; family Percichthyidae; genus Maccullochella; species Maccullochella peelii. The sequence goes on from LKNJ01000688.1 coordinate 56,251, forward strand.
TACTTAACTGAAAACAAATTTGGGTAATGAGGTGGGAGAGAGAGGAACGCTGGCTTTCACATTGTTCTCCAGGCAATGATGGAGTGCAATCAATGGGGCTGCAGTCTACCAATGAGGCCAATGCTAACAGTTTTCCATCACAGTGTCGGGGAGTGTTGTAAAGCGTTGCTAAATGAATCAAAAGTCTTCATTAGGGGGAGACTGGTCTCCTGTGAGCACATACGCACATTGATCCAGCAGTGATGGACAACAGCGGAGGGACCCGTTCAGACCATATGTTGAACGCAGAAGACTGCTGGGGTTTTGCAATAATCTTCAATGAAATTATTCAACTTTTGATATTGTTCGGTGTGGAATTTACAATCATAATTTTTCCACAGTGTCTATGTCTGTGGGTGAAATAGTGAGACATACACAAGACACAAGAGAGAGGGGCTACTAAATGAGTTTGTGAATGAGTGAGAGAGGGTGAAGAACAAAGAACAGATGCAGAAGGCCATCCTATCATGAATTTTAAAATGCAAATATCACACCCACAAGTCCAGTCAGTCAATTTAGGAAAACTGTAGGAATAATACAGCAATATTATGGATATATATTGTGAGATGAAATTCACTTATGTAAGATAAATCACTGTAAACTCACCATGGAGTGCAACACAGCACAGTATAGAAATATTATAGCAGTATGTATATGGAGAGACATTAACTACTCAGGCATATTACCAAGAAACAGTGCAGAGGAATGCGCACTGTTTAGCCTACAGCCTGGTGATTTGCATGTGTTCAAAGCAAATGAATTACATAGCGAGTTGATATCTACCCGCTCAACAAATAAAAGATAGCCTACTGACAGGCTATTGACAGGCAATTACTAACGGTTCACCTTCTGACACAGCCTAGTAATTGAAAAAGCTGCACCCACCTCTAAAAGCTGCATCAACCTGTTGGGAGGGGGTGGGAGAGTTAAAACAAAGAATTGAACTTTGGCGACACACTCACGGTGCTGAAATTGCGCGGCCCGCAGAGCTCTCCCTGGTACCGACAGTACAACAGCATCTCCTCCAGCTGGTGTCCCAGTCGGTCCAGCAGCTGCCTCATGGACGGCTGGGACTCCCGCGGAGGAGGAAGAAAGTGGTTGAAGTCCAAAATCCGAGACAGCGGGGACCAGGGAGGCTCTTCCCCCGCGCTCCCTCCACCGTCGCCCCGCAGAGGTGTGAGCGCCTCTCTCGCAGCTGGGGAGACCTGCCAGTTCCTCCCAAAAAGTCCCAGCCACCTCCCTGCGCTGAATATGTCCGTCTTCTTCATGCGACGCGGCAGCAGGAGGTTCTGGTTACAGATGGTGACGGCGGGGAAAACGAGTCGCTTGGCGTACACCATGTGCGCCTTGCTGTAGACGGGCGAGGAGAGCAGGTACCGCACTCTGTTTGAGGACCAGGTGAAGAGCAGAGCCAAAGCTGCCAGGAAAGCCAGCAGCCACGCAACTCTCCGGGGATAGGACCCGCTGAGGAAGATGTGCCTCAAGCCATGCAAGGTGGTGTGTTTCAAGAAGAGCTTCCCGGCTTCGGCGAGGGAGCCCGGTCTAGGTTTCGATCCAGATGAATCGCACTGGCACATTTTGGCGGAAGGCTGGTGCGCGCTTTCAACATCGGTCCCGCTGTGGTCACAGTGAATGAGCCTAAACTCGCCTCTGCGCTCTCAGATGGCTGCTGTTTGTCAGAGACTTTGGAGAGAGAGAGAGAGAGAGAGTGAAGCGCACGTAGCTCTGCTCGGTCCTCTCAGGCGCTGAGCAGCAGCTTGTGGCGGTGATGGGGGAGTATTTTGTCAGTAGCACAGCGCTCCCTGAGCTTGTCCGGGGGGGGCAGCGAAGTTATTCAGAATGATTACTGTGCAGCAACAGGAGTCCAGGGGATTATTCCATCAAGATTACAAGCAGTTAGTCTCTGAAATCTGAAGAAATGCTACAGAGACACAGTCATATTGTTGCCTCTGTCTGCCACCCTATCATGATTCTCACTTTTCCATCTCTGCCTCTCCCTCCACCCTCACTCCACACACACACACACACACACACACACACTCACACACACTCTTCTGAATATCCTCAGTGCTGTTTACTGAATGAAATCATTGGCCTCAGAGGCTACAGAACATTTGTCTTCCTTTTCAAGCCTGTCACACACACACCTATAGGCACACACACACACACACACACACACACACACACACACACACACACACACACACTTAGGGATGCGCACACACGTACACAACACCACCACACACATACACGGTAATCCCTCCTGGCTCACGTTTTGTATTGTTCCTCAAAATTGAACACTGCATTATAGAAGGTAATGCTGTAGAGACAGACTGTAGTCTCTTTCATTACTGTTCCACCAGTTGAATTTTAAATATTGCAGATCCAACGAAAAACACTGACTGGGTGCTTAACAGTTTGGTGACACTCAGGTGTAAGCAAACTGGTTGACATTCCTGAGTGTCAATTCTCTGATGTGTTTCAGTGAAAGATGAAATGTTAGGGGGAAGACAAAAAGGTCAAGATGCTGCTGGTAAATTAATGCAAATCATGTTGCACATCTTTTTAAGTGTCCTGAAGAGCCTAACTTAGATTTAATGGGTTTTTTGACCCTGTGGGGCCCCAGTTTGGCTGTGATGAGGGAAACCTGTTTCAGGCAGGCGACAGAGGCTTAAATGCATCATTGACAAAGCAGTTTTGCGAACACCATCTCTCTCTCGGGGGCTTGTTGGTTAAGTGGTGGTTCATGCTTGGTTGGTCATCATCACACAGTGTTCCAATCCAGAGTAAAAGCTGGACACCATGCCATCCTGATTCTCACTCTCTGCTCCTACTTTTGGGAACACAGTGTGTATATGTGTGTGTGTCTGTGGTTTATTGTGTGACTCAGGTAAAAGGAAATGGTGCGAATGAGAAGCAAGAGAGCATGAATGAGGGGTACTTAGTGAATCAATTTTTCTTGTCTTGCCTTTCTCTCTCATAAAGGATAAATCCGGTTTCTTGCAACTTGGGTAATTTCTGAGATCTGGGAACACGGTGACATCACTACAAAAAAGTCACACTATCAGACAGGTTGTAAAAAAGCCAACAGTTTAGCCCTATTATTTAAACTGCTTTATTTGTAGGTAAAACAGAAACTGCGATTGACGCAGGTCTGTGCGGTGGTGTGGGAGTGTCACTACATGGCCATGCAGATTGTAGCACAAGTAGAAATACTAACCAGCAATCCCAACTTGAAGAGTGATACAATGCCAAGCAACTGCACGGCGATTAACGTCTTTGTACTCCCTCGTGGCAGGGTTGTACAGCTAATGTACAGTCATCACAGCGGCGATCGATCCGTCTCTCTTCCATCTTCACAGTTGCTCGGTAAACAGCGGACTGCCATAATGCTGCATGGTAAACAAAGTTCTTCTTCACCTGGGCGTCTTCCGGTCTGATCGCCGCCGTGATCGGCCACGGCAGCGTGGCGTTGGTTATGTTTCTCCAAAAGTTGATTCTGTTTTAACTTTTCCCCACCGCCGCAGCCTAAATGCACAAGATGTGCTTGATTGAATACAGTTGTATGTCCTGCATAGAACGCTGCATACCTGAACAGGAGAGTAAGAAAGCGAGAGAACTTGACACACAAAGAAAGAGACAATACATTTTTCTTTTCTGACCTAGTGCAAACAGGAGAAGAACATTTGGGGCATGTGTATTATTTTTAACTTATATTTAAAAACGTGGTGGGTGGTGCATCAGAATACAGCAGACATGGATCCTCCTGACACTTGTGGCATTTAACAGCATTTATTCTACCCCGTTTCCCCAGTCAGCTCATCAAGAGAGAGACATATCGGAGGAGAGGCTCTGTGCAACAAGCTAATCCGTCTGGGTGAAGGGATAATGATGTACTGGCTTGACAGAGAAACACAATCCCACAGCAAGTGTAACAACAACTGAATAACAAATGCACGCTGCTCTGAAACTGCGGTTAAAGTGTTCCACTAATGAACCCATTATGAAAGCAAGCAGGGATATTCGTTAGGGGACCTTGGGCACATATCTTAAGCATCTGAGACATAAATAAATATTGTGTTTGATTGACTGGTTCCTAAAATAAACCATGAATTTATTAATGGATAAAGCAGAGATGCAGTTTCAAACACACCTTTCACTGATTCAATCAAGAGTGAATAAAGAGAAATAAAAAAAGAATACAAAAAAGTTTTCTTGATTAGTACTGGGTAGAAAAATGCAGACTTTGGCTAAAAGACTATTGATTTTCCAATGTTGTGTATACTCCCATAGCAGAACGTTTGAGTCTATAAAACGCCTGCTTACTTATTTCTTCAAAGAAGAAAGAGTTCAGTCATCCCAAAACTGTTGCTTTAAAGGGAAATACACATACAGCATTACTATAATCATAGACAGCCCAATCTTCATTTCTGAGTGTGAATCTGTCTCTTGCAAAGTCATTTCAATGATGTTACTGAGACAAATCCTAGAGCTGTTAAACATAAAGCTGAAGGGGACATTCATTAACACACTGACAGTGTGCAGGGTACATTTATGGACACATTTTGGAGTTCAGACCTGTCAGCAGCACTACAATGAAACAAAAAGGGATGTAATTACAGAAACATTCTGAGTGCCAAAATGTCAGTATCCATTGCAAACTGATCTCATGAATTTCCATCACAGGCTATTAAACACCACACAGTATTAGTTGCTTGATCGCTGGGAACTCATGTGAATAAGAGTAATCAGTAGATAGCTGTTTTTTTTTTTTTGCTTTGACAGTTCCTCTAAATGAGAAAAATACTTCAATTTTAATCAGTGAAGCCAGTGAAGCAGCGAATGCTTAAAAGCCAACTGAAGATGAATGAAACGGCACCGACAAGCACAGAAATTTAATAGCTGCCACTTGACGTCTTATCTTATCAGTCATTTTAGCAAGCCAGCCAGGATTACACCTTTTGGCATGCAGTGTGTGTGCGATGCTCAGGGCAGAATTATGTGCTGTATTTTTTTTTTTTAAACCACCACCTTTAGTATTCAAACTTGTGGTGCAAATTTGAGGTTGACACATATCACAGAACTACCTGCCTGATAGTTCTGACCTTTAATGTTTATGTATAGCTACAAGACTCTTCACTCTCCTCTTTTCCCCGTTTTTCCAAGGTCCTCAGGTGTACATGCACATATATAATTGTGTATATGTGTTGGGAATAATATGTAATATATTGTTGTGTATTGCACATGCAGACACTGCAGACATAAGGTTATACAGGGGCTTATGTGGGTGTGCGTGCACACATGCACGCACACCTACATATGCAAGAGGGCTACTTTTGGCACTGTAAATACATACTGTAGATGTAGTATATGTGTGCGTGTACATGTATAGATTACCATGGATGCATTGGTGCATGCACATCTGTATGTATATTTGTATTTAGATAAGTCTGCATGTGGATACATCTGTAGATATTGGGAAGATAAACATATCTATATATTATATTTATTTTTTATTGTTCTTGGTGGTGGGTGGTGGGGTAAGTGGGAGGGTTTTGGAAATGGATAGGAGAAACTATTTGCAGTTGAGGTTATAGCATGATGTAATGCAGTCCATCAATATATGTGGTATATTAAATTGAACTGTTATGCATCTCTACCTGTGGTGTGGAGATAATCATGCTAAAACTCAATAAAGAAATAATCCCATAGAAAGAACTGCACTACCTGCCGGACGAATCTGAGGATTGGACTTACAGCTACAGAGACCACAAATCAATGAAAATGGATTTTTCATTAATAATTCTTTATCTGAAAAGGGAGTGACAGGAGTGACATGAATATGCACTCTGGTGTATGTGGACGCTGAGGGGTAAATAAACCTTTGTGGTCCACATTGTTCTGTGTGTCTGCCTGCATGCATTCATGGCTGAGGTTTGTTTGTGAGAGCTCTGGGATGTCGAGGCACTCGGCAGTTAATCAAACTGTCATTCTGGGTCCGGATCGGGGTGAGGCTGGCCAACTAGGGCCTTGACATGGGTAGAGTCAAGCTACAAGACACAAGGCGAGAAACACCGCCCAGCTCCCCTCCCAACCTCTCTCCTTACCACTATCTCTTAAATCTACTTGGCTGTACGAACTCTACCTCTATCATTACCTCCCTTCTCTCTGTTTACCCTCAATAATGCAGTACAACCCCACTGTCTGTTTGATAGGGCATAAACACAATGCACTTCTCCTCGTCCTGTCAATTCTCCGCTGTGTCTTTTTTTTTTAAGTCAACCCTCCTCACACACACCTTTGTTCTCTACACTGCCTCCCTCTTTCCTCCTCTCTTTCTGTGATCTCCGTATTCTCTCTGCCTCTCTTGGCTGCCGCTGTCTCTTCTCTGTCTCCCGCTGGGAATGTTTGGCGCCAAGGCATCTACAAGGGAACAGGCACAGAGAGAGGGAGGGAGGTGGCGAAGGACAGAGCATAGGAAGAGGAATGGGTTGGAGGCATGGGGAGCAGCAGCAGTCAGGGTCCTGCAGCTGCGGGGGCCGACAGAGGAGCAGGTGGTGATTTACAGAGACAATTTTGAGGATAATTGTGTACATGATCTGCTGTAAGGGACAAGTGTCACAAAGGCCACTTTTCCAATAGCCTCTCAATCTCCTGGGCTATAAGGTTGAATTAAATACTGCGTCAGTTAAGTGCCGCTCTCTAAAAACAATGTGAGAGATGAGAGTCAGTGGAAGTAGCTCAGGATCTCACTGAAAGCTTGGGAACACAGAGAGCATCAGGTAGTGACATAGAAACAAAGTTGAATATTGTGTGACGCTGTCAGCAGCACTCTGAGCATATAAAGTATTAAGAGCCACATTTTGTGAGTGCAGTGAATACATGTCCTTGGTTTTTAAACTATAATAATTTATTCTGACTGCTCTGAACACAGTATAGTCAAAGTGTGTGAAAAAGTAGAACATTCTAAATAACATTATACAGCCTTATAATAATTAAGCAGTACAGTATAGCTCACATGTTGTGAAAGAATAATGTCTATTGGCAAACTGATGTCTCCGTTTTTGGCTCTGAGTCAACAACAAAACTTGTGAAACTGCTTCGTAAAGGGGCACCCATCATGAAGAGTACTACTCAGCCCGTGAAAATAGTTGTATAATGTGTTCTATGGTTCTGGGGGAGCTTTCTAAAATCTAAACATATATGAAAGACACAATTTTGTTGCATTATGGGAAATGTAGTAACCAGCGCTTTTGGAGCTTGACCCGTACTACGGAGAGTCAGGATGTCTCGGCTTCTACGTGATTCTTTGTTGTAATCTTTCTCTTGTGGGGCCCCCAGCTTTATGGAAGTGCAACATTTCTGGAGTACCCCTTTAAAATATTGCTACAAAATGAACCAGAGATTAAAACTGTAAAGCTTGAAGGAAAAATAATGTTTGCTTTATTGCTGTTATCACTATTGTTGTTAGGGTGTTGTTAGGGTATTATTATATTCATATTACTGATTTAGAATTGTTTATTCCAATGCAGTTTCATCGCTAAGGCGTGGCTTATAAATAATTGCAAATATACAGTATCAGTCCCGCATTTTAACAAGATATTTAATGTGATGATGTTTTATATATATATATATATAAATGTTTAGTTTTAAGGCCTGATACCTGGGTTTTAGTGCCAAAAGATATAAATGCAGATTCAGAGGCTTTTCCATCCTGACAAGAGTGAAACAAAAACACTACTAGGATGTTTTTGGCATAAGAAATGACCAGATTAGACAACACAGAATATCAGTACAAACTCATTGGACATGGGTGAGCTCAGTCTAAACATATTAAAATTAGTATGAGTCTTTAAAAGCCCATGTTGACCCATTTTACAGTGATTATACATTAGAGAAGGTATAAGGCAGTTTTAGGCACAGTGTGAAGCCTTTGAGCTGTTAAATCTAGCGTGTAAAGCACTGTCTTGGGAGACACATTGCCGTGTTGGAAACTATTCAAAAAATAAACTACAGTAATACTACTGTAGTGTGCAAAAGCCAGCTTCAAAACAGATGTTTAAATACTGCGAATAGCTGGCATGTGGTAACAATTCAGTGGATACCAAGCTCTGTTAACCTAACATCACTGTGCTCTGGACAGGGTGGTCTCAAAAGCTGTCATGAAAGGAGTGAGCATGGCAGCACCACCATGTATGACATATCAATGCATTAATCTGAAAATGGATTCAGGAGTCTTACTGTATATGTACCGTGGCTGGATGGAGCAGATTTATATTTACAGCCCAAGGGGCAATAAGAGCATCCCTGCCTGCACAGGGAAACACGGGATGACACAGCTAATTCATCTCGGCAGCATCATGACAGCTGGGCTGGGGAGAGTTTGGGGAAGGGGAAATGGTTCTGATGAATGACTTTCAGAGTACGGCTGCTAGCTATAGCAAACAGTCTCCCAGTCCCCACAGGCCTGATGCCTCCTATTTGCCGCTCAGGGAGAAATGAATGAATGGCCCTTTGTGAAATAAATGGTCCCTTTCTGTCTGACATTTACAAATGAATCCTTCTTGTAAAACTAAATCCATCCATTTGTTTTATTAGTAGTGGAGGTGAGTTTCCTCTGCTGGAGCTCAGAATTGTGTGGTTGTCATATGCACACACAGCAGTGGTGATTTAAGACATGTATATATGTGGTGGCCAAGGCTATTTTGGAAGGGCCCAAGGATGCGTGCAATTATGCATTCAAGCTATATCACTCAAATAAAGAGAAAAAACAAACGTATTTAAGAGATAGTTTACAACATTTTTGTACATATGTATTTGCTTTCTTTGTAAGAGTGAGATGAGTAGATTGATATCAGTCTCATGTCGGTGTGTTAAATATGGAGCTGGAGTCATAATGTTTTTAGGGGGAGTTCCTTGCTGGAGCTATTTCTTGCTGAACAACAGCCAGGTGCAGTAACTGTGCGCAGCTTCCTGAAGTCTTGCTGTCACAGTGAGGTGTTGCCAGGTTTGAGGCTTATACCAAAACCTGTGCAGTACTGGGCAGAGAGATAAACTGCTTTTTGTCAAGAAATGGCTCCAACAAGTAAATTCCCCCGAAAATCACAAATTACCGTCTTAAAAATTTCAGTTTGTGTATGGATTAAACAAATTAGTTACAACGTGTTAATTAATGTGCTTGTGGGCATATTTTTGAACCTTGGAGAAAGCTAGGCAAGCTGTTTCCTCCTGCTTCCAGTCGTGTAATGCTAAGCTAATCTAAACCTGTTGTAACTCTAGCTCTGAAGTCAATGCACCGGAGATAGATATTAAGCCCAGACCCAAACTGGATTTTTGAGGTCTATAACAATAGTGATATTTGAAAGTAAGTGTTTTTTACATAAACACATAACATACAAAAATACTGATAAAGATCCCTTAAATTTGGTTATTAAATTATTGTGACCAAGATACACACTGACACTGTTTTTAAATGACCTCAAACATGTCTTTGACATTTCTCTATTGTAATTCCTTGTTACCCAACAGCTGATACATACACAATACCAACTAATATCTGTGATATGCTAGGAGAAGTCGATATATCAGACCGACCGATTATCAGTCGGACTCTGATTAATATCTATCTTCTCATCTCACTTTTGACAAACAAGCAAATTGGTATATTTCCTAAAAGTGTTATACTTTTCTATTAATAACTATAAATCAAGGACAGTAATAAAAACAAGTGGAAATCCATAACCTTTTGAAAGTTCACATAAATTATATTGGCTCCAGAAGAGCCACCTCAAATTAAAATTTTTGTGGTGGCCTTTCAGATATCAGGGGTAATATCCATCCCTCTGGCTTTGCCATTTACGCACACATGTACGCCCTCCCATAAGCCGTGCACATGCTTAAGTATGTGAGAACAAACACAAAACACACACATTTGTACTGTAAGAAATGTGCACTATTTCAAACTAACATCAAACTCAAATGGCAACAGTACAAAAAAAGGTTTCCCTCTCCTTCTGCAGATACTGTATATATCCTTTCAATCCCGTTTGTTTTAAAATAATTAAACGCCTTGAGCAACACCTCCCCCCTCCCTGAGAGAGAAGTTGTATCATAAAATTCTCACCCTTTCAAAATACTTTATAGAGTTTGCTTTTGATTTTTAATTCAGCATTAGTACGATCAAGAACTTCTAAACCAGCGAGAGCCTCAGGAGATATCCTGTCACGTTAATTTCAGTCCCTAAGTCGCAGGTTTATCAGCAGCTATTAACCAGTTTATTCTGACAGATGGAAACAATGAAACCAAACACTTGTTCGATTTCTTGCCTGGATGTATTGCTTTAATTCGAGCTACTTCACCAGAATTTATATATGTGCAATTCTGTGTTTGTTGTGTGTTTGCTCTCCTTGTCAGACGTGCCATGAAGGCAGGACTAACGAAGGAAGGTCGATGGTAGTCCAACTGGCTGACAACTCCCTCTTGGACAACTGACATGCACGCAAACACCTACACACACACGCACACACAGAGGAAAAGACTGCCAGAAAGGATGAAACAAACAGTCCAAAGCCAGCTGCATGGTATGTTGCACCTAAATGGATCTTTCATTTTGATTTAATTTCGGTCTGCAGTATAATGGTCCCTCTGGAGATACATTTACTGAGAGCAATATGATGCTGATGCCGTCAATGAGTGTGTATGTGTTTGCTTGCATGTGGGTGTGTAACAGACACAGTCGCTAATTGCTGGCGTGATTTATTAGCTTTTTTCCCCCCTCCTGGTCTAATAACTCCTGGTCTGAAGCTGCCCTGAAATAAACCTGTGAACAGAAAGGTGGGGGTTCGAATCAAGAGGGCACACCTCCCCGCTGCTGTCTGTAATTCTTTCACCGTATGCTACTTAGGCAGACGTTATTGGTGTCAAGATTTGCATCAGCTGTGCTTATTAGGTTGTGGCGCTGAATAATATAATCAGCCCGTCCTTTAGTATTGCCCAAAGGCAACAGCATTACACCCCCTGAGATTGACTCTGAGATTCTGGGATGAAACAGCAACCACTCTATCAATAGACCTTCCACTAACATTAGCTCAGTGCCTGTTTACAATTTTCAGCTCATTTACATTTAAGGCAGTTTTCCACTGCTCTCCAGTGTCTCACAGTGACTGAGCAGGTATGTGTTCAGAGCTTCAAATAACAATGTTTTTAGAGGACCGGTGGTTAAAGGGACGAAACCTGTGATGTTTTAGTGTGGGACACAGCGCAGCCACTTGAACCTTACACGCCACTCTTCCACCTCAACTTCCAAACTGCATTAAAGTTGACATACGTGTGTTGAAAGAGTAACTGGTTGCTGTAATCATCCCTCCTGTCCATACTGACTTTGAAAACATAATTTTCAACTGAGACTACACTGTAAAAGATGGGGTGCAAGTCTTTTTTCCATACAAAAGTGCATTCTTAAGTTCAGCATTCGGTATTTTGTCCCCCATTTCTTACAGAGGGGATATTTTCATGTACTTTACTAGAGTATATTTATTTTATACTATGGTATACTCCTACTACCCTACATTTCAGATGCACGCTACATGTATTTGACGGATCTCAGTACTTCTTTAACCAATGCCTAAAATTGATTTATGCAGCTTTAAGTTCGGCATGGTTTCCAATCCATGTAATCACTGATCAACACTGCACAAACATTTTTATTAAAGGGATGTTGGAGTGAAATGTTGAAGTGTTACAGAGCAAGAGTCAACTACTGAAAGGTGCAGTAGAACTGATGTTCAATAAGAATTCCCAGGTATTAACATATACTCTAACATAGAGTATATAGACAAAAACTGATTTTCTCTATCTTTCTTCTTGTGTCTCTTTTTCTCGCACACACACATAAATACATACACACATATACCCAAACACACACGTCTAGGGTGAGGTAAGGTGTCCTGCTGATTCTACACTCTGCTCCAAAGACCCACTCACTTCCATATAGAGTCCTGCTGACCACAATAGATGCAGTCATCTATGAAACTCTGGAGAGGAGAGGCAGCAAACATCAGCTTGGCCACAAACACATTCTAGCTTTTAGGCATCTTCCCCCACCACACACACACACACGCATTACACACACACACACTATTTAAATAATAATATTTTTTAAATTTAATTATTCTACTAAAGGGATTGGTACAACTCTGAAGGTCTGCACGCATGAGCACACATCCAGGCATGTGGACACACACAGAAAGAGTTTCCACCAAATTAGCTCTGGTTCTTGAACCTGTTCCGTTCAGGATTCTTGGAACCTTGGTGCTGTCTAGCGAACCAGCAGAACCATTATAATCGAAGACGTGTCATCAACAGAGGACGTTGCACAATGCACGGCGGAAGCAAACAGTAGTAGCAAGATGGGGGATTGCATTGATTACCTGCAAGCTTTTGTTCTGTTATTACAGATATTTGTTTTTATCCAAAAAACAAGTATGGACCAACTATTAATGATAAGAAGACATAGAAGACTATTACCACCTCTCTTTCCAACCTGTAGAATATGACACGCCCACTGATTTAATCACAGTTTGCACTTCAGGTCAAGGCAAACCTGGTAACTTTTCGAGTTCCAAACCAATTTATTTTTGGTCAAAATGCTCCAAACGGTTCAAAATTAGGTGCGCGAACCAGAACCCGTTCCATGTTGGTGGAAAAGGGGTAAGTGAGACATAAAAAGAGAGAACACTAAGCCAGAGTACAGCGCTCTTAAAAGGACACCACCTTTCTCCTTACAGCTCTTCTGACATCCATCCTGTCATTTGGAGCCAAACGTTTTATTTCAGCTCTGATAACAAGTACAGGGGAGCAATCCTGTAGGAAGCCATTAAGGCCCTCTCATCAGCCTAATTAGCTACTTGTAAGTGGCTATTGGCCCTGTAAAGGACACTTGTCATATGTCTTATTCATATATAATTGCTCCAACAAGACTGCAGTATCCCTCATTTTCACATCATTAGGTGTAATTTATCTTAGTCGGAGAGTAAAGTGAAAGTTCTATCCTTTCATTTATGTCACTTTCATGATTAATTAGCATTTGTGTTATGAAGTGTTGGCTGATATTGAAGAGACGTAGTGATGTATCTGTGCAATTTAAATGACCCAGGCTTTTCATATCCCACTGGACTCATCTTAACAGCGAGTGAGTGCTGCTGCACCTCTTGTCACCAAACTCCAAAGAAGACTGATGAGAGATTTAATTAAAACGGCTGTATCTGAAAACAACAGCTCAGTCACTTGGACACACAGAGAGAGAGAGAGAGAAAGAGAGAGAGAGAGAGAGAGAGAGAGAGAGAGAGAGAGAGAGATAGGACACAGTGTCAGAGTGTGTCTCCTACGGGACTGAAGTTCTTCATGTACAGAAAAAGTGTGGGATCTGAATAGAGAGCGTTAAAGAGAGAAATGGAGAAAAAAGACAGAGAGAGAAAGAGAGAAAAGAGAGAATGAGTGAGGGATGGGTTTCTGCCAAGGCCGTCCACAGTGAACAAACCTCAGCTCATGTTTGATTTGTAATATTTAGTTTTTTATTCCCCACAACACATGAAAAGAGTTTAATCCCTTAGGAAAACAGTTCTTTCAAAAAATGCAACCACTGTGTTTCCACTGGCTGCAGCTCTGCTTCTACATGAAGCTTTAACTGGATAGCGGTCGTTGCAGCTCGGAGGGTCTGATGTTGTACTGCAGTGGGAATCAAAGGGTTCTTTAGAGATGGGATTAAGTATATTTCTGAGTGAAAAAAAGAGAACAGCATGCAGCATCCCAGTGCCAAGAACTAGATGTAAGCCAGTTCAGGAAATAATTGTAAAACACTGCCCCCTTGTGATCACTGTTTGATATAATTGCATGCCAGCAAAAGTGGAGTATGCTGGCAAGCAAAATGAATTGCTGGAAAGCCTTGAAAACAAAGTAGATGAGTATCAGTGGTACCAATTTCACTAATTAGATCATCACTCTGTTTTAAATGGAGATTAAGAGAAGAGAAGTCTTCCTGCTATGCACTGGAAATAATGTTATTTAATGTAAGTGAATGCAAAATTGCAAAATCTAATTTATTTTTTTTAACTCTGTACTCAAAATTATGATAAAATGTAATTGTGTTAAGCTATAGCTATGCATAAAACAGGGCAACCCAGAACTTCTGATCTGAAAACAGCTAATAATGGCCGAGAAGATGAGAGAAAGTCACAGACAGCCATCTGAATTTCAGTGATGCCATAAATATTTAATGGCCCTGTGCTGTCACCTCTCAGAGGGGAGGAGGCATTTCAGCGGTGCAAGCTTTTTCAAACTCAGACACTGCAATGACCACTTTCTGACCAAGCCTATAATTGAGCTTCAAACTAATTTCCATAATCTGAAATCTGAAATCTATTATTTGCTCACACAGGTTCAGGCAGCAGGGGAAGAGAAACAACTAAACTGATACATTAGGCAGTGTTTGCTGTTCGGCACAGATGCTTGTAATTTCAACAATGCTTCTGTGCCATCGTGCTAGTGTCGCCTGATGGATCTGAACTTCAAGCCAACTAATGAAACGGCAAGAATCAAACATAGATCAAGCTCCACAGAATGCCTTTGGCTTGCAAAATAAAATAAATCACAAAATGACTACATATTACAAACAGGGGCACAAAAATCTATTTCCATTTGAAGAAGTGACAGTTTAATTAGCCTAATTGCACAAGGTGTAGAGAAACTGTTGCTCCGCGAGTGACAAGAACAAATTGAGTTCGGCACACACTCGATGTTGGCAGTGCTATATTCAGTTAGTCTTTGTTCTGTGTTGGTGGAACACACATTCTGATCTACTGCCCTGTTTTTTTTAATGATCATTTACTAACTTCTAATTTATCACGGCATATGCTTGAAGATAATTACATTACACTTTCCCTGATACAATCTCTTCCCAATGGCTGCTTAAAAGAATTGCTGAACCATGACAAGTATTCACCGCTCAGAGCCAAATGGCGAGGCCAGCTCTGGCATTTCATTTTCCTTTCTCTGAAAATACTCCCTCACAGTCTGTCTGCCTATCTGTCTGCTAGAGCCTGAGCCCGGGTTATACAGACTGATGCTCTTGAGGAGACAGGAGAAGGGCGTAACCAGACCCACTGGCTGATTCTGTTGACAATGCTGAGCTTGGGAGAAAGGCAAGCTGCAGTTAATGGGCTGGAGATGGAGCAGGAAGCAGGGATTTGGATAACTGCTCTGAGGGGGGCTCACATTCTGCTCTGGGACAGAATTGCTGCAACCTGAGAGAGAGAGAGAGAGAGAGGAATGGACAGAAGTCCCCAGAGACTGAGAGAGACAGAAAGCAATCAATCACCTCCCTTTCCCGCCACTTCTCAGTACACCAACAATAGAGTCTGTGGGGCCATTAGTGGCTCTTTAGCAGATATAATAAACAGGCACCAGCCGGAGTTCAGTGTTCTCTGCACTGAGACCAGTGGCGCTGCCAATTACCATATTACGCAAAATATTGATTTGCTGTTCAGAAGAAAAGTGTAACACAAATACATAATGCATGCTGTTAAGCGAGTTAGCCTGCTGTATAGATATAACCAAGCCTTTGCTACATGCCACAAGGGAATAGCTAACCTGTTAGCGATAATGCTAGTATCTCTCCTGTGTATTACCAATGTCTCATTTGTTTTCTCTTTTATCGTCAATTGCTTTTTTGCGGTATCATTGCCCCAGTGTACCTCGACTGTGTCTACTTCAATTTGTGATTTCCCAGAATGCCCTTTGACAGCTCTCAGGGAATAGGCTTACTCTTATTGCTTAACGCTCTCCTGTACACTGAGGTGTACCTACCGTATAGGCACTGCTACTCCCTGCACTCAAAATAAAACATACTGTGTGGTTGCATCGCATCCGCCAACTACAGGTAGAAAAAAACACTGCAGATTAGATGGATTTTAAAGCATTCAAAGATGCCCTTCACTGTGTTTTTAAATGTAACACCACACATTATATTTACCATGGAAACGCCACTTAAAATATCTCAGCACAAAAAACATAAGAAAAACAGTTTATATATCAAACAACAAAATGGTCCCATAAAGACATCCCAAATAGCTGTTCCTAAGCAGTGGTTGCAGGTGATATTTTCCTTAAATAGTGCGACACAGAACACATTTTATAGTTACTTTGGAACAAAAGCAACAAAACATCGAGAAAGCATCGGTTTATAATTGCTGCATGGAGGTGCCTGAGCTGAAGGAACAATCAATGATTTTATCAGTGGGAGGGTGTAATGCAGAAGGGTTCAAGCTAAGTTGACAACGGCTGATTAGTCCTATTAGACTTGACAAAGAAATGATTACTTGTCACTTGTGTTAGTCAGGTCTTTAGTCTTACTGCAGTAACAACTACAGCTGAAACCTGCAGGCATGCACACACCATTTCACTCACAGTGCTTAACTTTTCTTTAACATTCTTTTTACAGAGACACTGTAAAGACACATTAACAGGTTTTAAACACATATGTAGCAAATAAGCTGCTTGTATCTTACTGGTCAAAAAAAGCAGCCTAAAACATAGTTTCCCAACATATTCTAACCCTGTAACCTATTCTATAATTATTTTTGATGGAGTACTTGAAGATAATTGGGTTTGGGAATCTGTCACAGCTTCACCAAGGTGTGCAAGATGATAATGTGATCTCAGGAGCACCCTATCTAATTCAAAGTAAGACATTATGAAAGCAAGAATGAGCTCTGAAGTGCACCATGGCAGTATCGTCTATCATTGAATAAAGCCTGGTCACTGCCTCGCTCTCATGCTAATAAAATGGCAGACTGCACTGCAGTCACAGTACTTTGTCTTTTATCAACAGAGGATGACAGCTGGCCCTATTTCACCTCAAGGACATTGGCCATATAACCCCACTTGTTTCATTTATGATACTGATTGCCCGACCTCAGCATCTTTTGACTTTTGCCTGAGTAAGACACTGAAAACCTGAATAAAAATATGTAGAGTCTATAGTCTGCTGTCAAAGAAACATTTTGTGGTAATATTGAGACCTGCTGCCCTTTTGTACTATATGTCAACATGCACAGTGTATGGCCTCACAGTGACGGTAAATGTGTATTTTGCTATGACGGAGACACTTTTTGTCTATTCTTCACTGCGGCAATGATTGTATTTCACTGCAGGATCATTAATTTCATCCTGCTTGCACACACTGTACTTAGTAAATAAACAGACTCTGATTTCAATTATTTACCCTTCTACTTGAGAATCTGCCCTGGTGCGATAATGTTTTTACATTTACCCACTCTCACCTCCGCATTTTCCTCATCCAAGACCTTCATTTCACATTGCCCCATCACTTTCCCCAAACTCAGAGTCGTTTTGGTTGACAGGCTGCAGCTCTCTGCTTCAGAAACTCCCAACCCCATAATGTCAGAGCTGCTTTCAGTGTTGACACTGTGAAACCCCTAATGAAAAATCACCTGTTTAGACAGGCTTTTAATGTTTAATGTCATGTCAGTCTGTTTCCCTCTTCCTTTTACTCTTCCCTGTGACATGTACATACATTAGTTTATGTTACAACATTTTATATAAGTAAATGTACAGTATATTTCTGACAGACTCATGACATTGATTTTAATTATTAATTCATACCTTTAACCACAATATTCGAGAGCCCAAGTTGAAATATTCAGATTCCTTGTTTTGTTCAACCAATAACCAAACCCACAAAATATTAAATTTACTATCAAAGAAGACTAAGAAAACCAGCAAATAATGACATTTAAGGAGCCACAACCAGTGTTTTTTTTTGGCATTTTTGGTTAAAAGATTACTTAAATGATTAACTGATTATCAAAAAAATTACATTACTTTACTGTCAATCGACTAATTGATAAGCGACTAATCATGTAGGTGCTACAACTTCCACTACTGCTATTCTAATTTTGCTACTCCTAACACTGCAATAAGTAATGGTAAAAACTACTAAAACTAACTAAATTAACAAAGGCATCGTGTTATCTGGTTAGTCTAAATGGGAATAGTGTGTCATGTACATGCATTTACGCACTAATGTAATTGCAGCTCATGTAACTTTAGTACATCCATTAGCAGTTAGCACATACCCATCCATAACTGTGCAAAGGTCAAGCAAATCAATAGACCAATAGCTGGATATTGTCAACACTACTTGGTAATTCACTATTCCACTCATGTACTGTCTGGTGTGCACACAAAACAGCAGCCACAAAACCAAAAATACAAAAAAATCAGGGATGTGTGTCTTGCAAGAGGCTGCCCTTAAGTTTCCTCTGGGCAACACAAAGATTCCTTCAGTGCCTGTTTAATTCAATAACAACAGCTGTATGCCAAGTATGCCACATTAAGTAATGGGACCTGCTTTTATTATGTCTGCTTTTTTATATTTACAATGGAGTTTCATTAAAGCAGACATGCTGACTTTGATTTTTTTTCTTATTTACAGCAACGACTTGGGATTGTAAGTGACTGAATTACCTCACAGCAATAAATAAACTCTTTCTTCCGTATCAGTGAGTTCTCACCAGTGAGGACTACAATCCTGGCATTACAGTTTAGTGTTTAGTATTAGGTTTTATTGTCTGTCCTCATTTCATCACAATGAACCCAAACAGAAGATAGTCCTTGATGAAATCCTGCAGCCCCTTCTCTACATTCTACATTTCAATTTTAGATCCCCATATGCAAAATTACCAATCAATCAAAACTATCAAGTCTACCAGACGCATATAAAATACCTCTTGAATATATGAAGTGCTTGAATTGATGATTTCCAATTTAGAGTCTGCTGGTTCCCAGAAAGTTAAAACGTTTGAAACTATTTCGAGACATATTTCTCGCTGTAGGATCTTGGTGTAACTTACCTCTCTGAAGCTCTCGGGGCCACACTCTGCGTCTCTGAAGTAACACTCCAGCAGCATTTCCTCCATGCGGTGTCGAGTGCGGTTGTAGAACTCATCAAGGCTGAAGCGAGAGCCTGGCGGGCGGTCCGGCTCTGGGGCGAGCGGAAACCCCGGTGCCATGCCTTCTTCGAAGCCTAGCAGAGGTCCCATGAAAATCAGGTCGCTGTAGCTCATCTGAGACTTCCGAATAAAGTTGTAGTTACATATGGTGACAGCCGGAAAGGTCATGTTGGTGGCCACTTTTTCATCTAGCAGGGTGATGCGATCATATTGGAGATAATATATGATCCTGTCAGCTACCTGGAACAAGAAAGCGGACAGGGCCATGATGAAGACCATCGCCCACACGCCCTGGCGAAAACCAAACTTCTTGTTCTCCACAAACACGTGGTTGGCGCCATGGAGCGAGCAACCGCTGAAGAAAGTGGCCAGGTCGTCTATGTCGCTGACGTTGTCCTCCTGGTCATTGTAATCATCTGCTTGACTACACCTATCCAGGTAGTCCTGCGAGTCCCCGTCACCGCAACTCTTCTTCACCCGCTTGTAGTGGTCGTCAAAACCGTCATTACCATATCCTCTGCCGGGCTCGTCGTCCGCAGAAAAGGAGATGGTGCACATGATCCGGACCGGCATGGTGGCAGGATGAATAAGTTAATAATGCTTAGAAATATTAAAGTCACCTGAAGCCAGAAGTCCAGTCCCTAAACAATCAAAGAGTCCAAAAATCCTGATGCAATGAAATCATTCAAGAGGAGAAGTGGTGGTAAGCTTGTTCAAATCTGGCTTCTGATGCAAAACCATCAGTCAAAAATAATCCTGGAATTCAGCAATAAAGACAGTAAGAAACATCTAGAGAATATTGATTCTGCCACAAACTAGGTTGGCCCTTAAAGTGAGGTATCAATCAAGATACTGACCCAGTTAAACACCATCCCAAACAAAGTCAAGACATCATCTGAAGAAAAAAAGCTGAAAAGGAAACCACACACTCCGCTCCCCGCCATTCACATCTACTCTTGATGTTGAACTGAGATGCCTTGCCTGGGTTTGTCCTTGTGTCTCGGGGGCAGATCCATCCCTTGGAACAATTTCGAAAGAGAGAAGAAGAAAAAGAAGAAGAAGAAGAAGTAGAAGAAGAAAAGGAGGAGGAGGAGGGGAAAGAAGGTGAGGCCATGAGGAGTATAGGACACAGAATACTCCCACAGGGCCCAGCTACAGGTCACCGTGCCGGGGCAGAGTTTCACCATTTACAGGAAAAAAAAAGAGGCTTGACGCAGTGGGAGAGAGAAAATGTAAGAGAACAGCAGCCAATGTACAGCAGCAAAATCACTAAATAGGCTGTTTATTCCTGCTGATTTTACTGTTCGGCATGACCTCATTCCTCCCCCGGAAAGACAATGATCTCAGCACAGTTGTGTAATCAAATGCAAATAATACTTAGGTGTTATTAAAATGACTACAGATGAGCAACTGGAAAAAATTCACACACTGGAATACACAATACAACCTTACATGCAATGGTTTCTTTATAAGGTTTGCTCTTACGTACAGGGAACAATACCAAATAAGACGTGTCGTTTTAGAAGATTCAGAGAGAGGAAGTATTAACTTCATGTGTGATGCCTAATCAAGAAATAAGCTATAACAGAGCGATCACCAAGGAGGAAAGTCAAGGAATTTAATCAAGACTTCCATTTGCTCATTGTTATTTCAATCTAATGGCTCATTTTACGAACAGATCTCATTCAAATTACAAACCCTCCACATAGCTGCGAGCAGTTCTGTGGAAAGCAGATTAACGGAAACCAAATATGCACAAGTAGTGGAGAGAGAGAAAAAAACACATCTTAAATGGATCCTCTCATTATTGAATATGGAGATAAATGCAGATTCCCAGAGGTGGTGGTTGTGATATGAAAAGGAAATGTATGAGGCCGATCCATCTGTATCGATCCACCTCCATTAGACTGCTGAGATTATTTTCAGAAACATGACGGTGCCAGAAAATGAAACGTTAGATGCATTTAGGGGGATGACAGCACTCTTTACAATAAAAACCTACAGCTAATGATAACACGGGATACCTCCAAGGAACAGCCACATTAAACCTGTAAAACCAATAGAAAACACATTACCCAAACTGATCCATTGTGTTGAGCTTTTAAACCATAACAACTTGCAAGCATGTTTTCATCAGAGGGAAACTCTAATATCAAGTGAGAGGGTGAGAAAGGCAGCAGACTTGGTCAATATGTGTTTAGCTGCAGCTGTGAAGATTATCCATCACAGAAAAAAAAACTGCTGATGATAAAAGAGCAAACAAAAGAGTTGTGGCTTGGCCTTGATCCGGCTCTATATTGGAGCCTGCTTACCAGCAGCGCCTGATAGCCTCTGGTTCTTGAATATGTATTAGTAATCACTAGATAGCCTCCGGCATCCAGCCTGACCTAAAAAGAAGGTCACAGAGCTCCCTCAGCAGCAGTCTCTGGGCCTTCTGAGAGGTACTACTCTATGAATATTCACATACGCTAACATCTTGGATTTGGCTCAAGATGGCAAGTTGTGAAACTGCTGTGGAGGAAATTAAATTGTGCAAAGCAGCGCAGTGACCCTCTGAATAAAATCAGATGATTAGGTTCATGTTCTTTGTGCCAAAATATCTTAATTACATTGTCAGTGCAGATTTATTGAAGCACACAGGGTTGTAATAAATCAGTGTTTGTTTTGGCATCTATGTTCCTCTCAAAAGAGATAAATCCCAAACCAAACATGATTGTCTTGCTCCATTCTTCCACATTTATCTCTCCTTTTACGTCTTTTCATTCCTTCCCTGTCATTACTCATTGCTTTCAAATCATGTTCACTCTGCCTCAACATGTATATTGATCTCCACTAGGGGGCAGCAGCAGCACATCTAATCCTCTAGTATCTCCTAAGTGCTGAAACTGGCATGACAAAGCATCAATGGATTTGAAAGGCAACATTTTGAGAGAGTGAAGATGCCTGGGATGACAAAAGTACATTCTATTTGTCTTTTTTTATTTGTATGTTACACTACCTACCTTTATATGAATATGTTTCCATATGTCAAACACAATCATACTGTTTCTTTCTTAACATGATGTTTTGACTTAACAAAGGAGTTGCCAGTGGTAAGCACCATCATTAAACTTGCTAAAGCAGCTTTTTAACTGCAGAAAAATGGGTGAAAAAAGCTATACATTTCAGTCAATGAAACAGCTATTCTGTAGACTCACAAAAGATAGCTTTGGGCTTTTAAATCAGCAGCAAATTGCCCTAAAAACACATTTCACCATAAGACCTTTTGAACCAGAAATGTGACTTCACTACCATAAATTTAAAAAGCAGCTCCAGCACTTACTTCTCTGTAAAATCTTTAAAAAAGGGAGCCCTGGTGGCCTAGGGGCTTAAGGAGCTGACCACTAACCGGTCTCTGATTCAGATCCGGCTGGGGACCATTGTTGCATGTTGAGCCCAGTCTCCTTCTCCCCTCATTTCCTGTCATCTCTCTAATGTCAAAGGCCTAAAATGCCCCTCTCAAAAAGGAAAAACATCATCCTGAAAAGACTTTGTACTGGTGCTTTTAGCTTTCAGGAAAAAAACATTTGTTTGTCTCCACAGATGAACCCTGAACCCACCGAGAAAACAGGAAATAAAAGAACAATATGACAATGCTTTGAGGGTACATTTCCGCATCAGGTCAAAAGGTGGCAGTGTTGTGATGTGAGTGTCCACGTTCACAGCCACAGTATATAGCCCTAGGTCTGGGATTTCAACAAGGCCACGTATTTCGCCATGGTCAGAGTGAGAAGAGTGCAGGGCAGATGAGAGGAGAGGTTTAACGCTCCCTTTCAAGTCCCTCTCACCAGCTCACAGCTAGGATCGACCTGGCGTTGCCATGGATACATCCTGGCCATCACCAAGAGAGGATGCACAAAGCCCATTACTCAGAACATGCATATAGTCACGCATGCACACACATGGACACACACACACACCCAGAAACACACAAACTGAATGGACGCTTGATGCTTTCACGTAATTTATGTATACCTTATAAATCTGATTTGAGTCAGGATCTGAAGTGAGGAGAGAAGGAGAATCAAGATGACATAATAAGACATCACAAAAAAGAGCTGACACACAGTGATATTATTTGCTCAGAGGCAGGGTTCAATCAATAGTCTAGCATTCATATTCTGAGGTTATTGTGGGATCCAATGGATTCAGCCTGCACAGGAAAAACAAAGAGCAAGTAAACAAGCACCGAGCTTGGTCCATTCCCAGAAGATGCTGTGGTAGAATGAGGCAGGGGCCAAAGGCAATGATGCTGTTCTCCAAAACACAATATTCTGTCCTCACCTTTCAACAGGGTCCACTGCTATCTGATACACAGAGTGTTATACCCAGAAGCTCCCCTGCTGGGAGGAAATAATATGGAGAGAACAATGACCTATTTTTTAAGTGAGTTGTTGTGGCCAAACAACACATTTCTCATTTAAAGCAGTCCAGAGGTGATACTCAGCTTCATGACCTGTCCTACTATACAGTTGATAATAATAATAAAAAAAAACTGTTCTGTGGTAATATGCAGAGCTAGATGGGGTTTGCCTGGTAATAGATGACAATATAGTTGAGTTGTTTTTTTGGAAAAAAGTTCTGAACACACTAGTCTCAGGAGGCCAGCTTTACCAGCTTTTTGCTGGTAACAAACATCTGGCTATAACATATGTATAATGGAAAAAGTCTTAGGTTGAGACAAAGAAAAAAGAGAAATTTGAGCCTTGTATCATGTTTTGATGTCTCCCATTGACCAAAAAGCTCTAGCCTGCCTGCTGGAAAAATTTCAGCACTTACATTTCATATCTCTTGCTAACAGCAGGGAGAGTGACAAGTTCAAGAGAGACTGGTGTCAAATGATATTTTGAAATGAGTGAATAAAACGTGAGTCAAACCCTTTCTTCTGTAAATGGCGGCAATATCTACACCTTTTTCTATTCTACTTTTTCCAAATCAATCATTAATCCAGGGTACACTGTAACACTAAAATACAAGTATCTCAGGTGTGTTTGTGTTGGCTTTGCTCTACATGTCTAGTGTCATGTAGTCATTTCAAGCTTCAACGTTTTTCACACTGTGAATGAAAAGATAAAAAAAACTGAGGAAACCCTGGTGTAACAGGTATCAGGAAAAGTCAAAATAAACACACTAAAAGCACTAACTGAGAAGTTTAAAGTATAGCTCCCCATGCGCTCAAAAGATGTATGAGTAAAACACAGTTCGCACTCTCTGCCAATTTGTTCAGCTTCTCTCCACTTTAAACTATTATCTTAAAAAGGCTAATATACCAGAAAATAATCTTGAGAACTAAAACAAAAGCTACTCATTGCTGCTAAGAATTACTCATTGTCAGTAGTAACCTAATGTCAAACAGAAAATGGCTGGTTAATTTAGAAAGCCAACAGCCGTGGGGTAGAAAGTACTCCCTGAATCAGCTGGTTCGTGTCACTGCCTGTTTAACATTGCAGAACAGATCTCACTTTTGATGCACTGACACTGCCAAGTAAAGCCTTCAAAGAAAGACCTCTTCCACAACCAAGTGCTACTTTCTTCTCCAGGTTGTTGCCCACCTTCACCCACTGCAGTGCCTCGGCCTGGGCACCGGCAATGCAGCAATGAGGCCAACTGCAGATGACGCAGGAAAACAGAGGGCGTTGCTCAGTGGACAGTAGGGTCTTAAGAGGGATTTCAGTGTGATGCATCTGACGTCAAAGACACTGACAAATACTTGTTCATACGAGAGCGAGCTATGTGTGAGTGCGCTGCATCTCAAGTGGTGAGATATATCTATGTAGTGATGGGTATCTCATGATGATGTGCAGCTGGCGGCAGTCAGTGCTTTTAGCGTAAAAAACTAAACAGGACTAGACTGAAACAGATAGAGACAGAGCGATGTTGTTAAGGTCAGTGCAATTAGCACTGCATTGAAGCTGGAGATGGACGCCAGATGGGATTTACAGCAGAAGACAGTTGAAATCAGTGGCGCTATCATATGTCTGCTTTTGAAATCAATGTAATCCATGGAAACACCAGCCTGTTCAGATCAGAGTCAGGAAGTTCAGAGCCTCTTCATCTCTCTGGCTCTGATTGACACGTCAAATGCGAACAGAGCTGGGTCAGAGGGCAACAATAGCCACTCTTTGATTGGCTGTCTATCCTACTGCATTACACAGCGGCTCTGAATGTAATTATCACTCAGTCAAACCCCTTACCTCCACGGTGAGGTCCCCTATGTGTACTGTCTTCCTTTTCACCTATTTCAAATCAGCCTCTCGTTCTATCTCTGTTTGATTCACTCTGACTTTATCTCTTACAATTTCTCTCCGCTCTCTACCTTTCCCTCTCTTTCTGTCTCTATTACTAAGACCAGTGAGGCAGCAGGCTGCCTTTTAACACAAGAGCCGAGAGGGACGCAGTTATCAAGCTGAATGGTTTAAATATGTCACTCGGTGGCATTTTCATAAAGTCAATTCATAAGGGCAAGCCAGGAGTCACAGAGCTTGGGGATCTCAACACTAATATAAGTGATTACTGAGACTGTTTTCAGGACCTCCATCTGCATCATTTCATACATACCAATAAATGCTAAGCAAACTCCCTTGATATGCATGCATTTATTCAGTCTAAACCCACTATGGCAATAAGGCTTACTTTTGCAGGTTTTAACAGTCATCTTGCATACGTATTATAAAGCACGGACATGCTGAGGCTGTGTTTTGAAAGTCCAGGGCCTTTTCTCTGGCTCAGATATAATGCATTTTTGTCTGTGTCTTGTCATTATGTCTGTGCAGTTTCTGTGTAACAGATGCAAATACAGGAGCACATGAATTACCTGACAATCATGACATTTGCTGTAGTGCTCCTTTTACCAGGTATGCCATATTACATTTTTCTGTATTTTTGTCAAAGATGTTATATATTCCGCAAGAAACTCTGGTCTCAGTGTATAATTTTCATTATGGTTGCTGAACAAATGTCATTAATTTTGCACAGCTCTAAAATAAGACTCGAGAGTTGCTCGATACTCAGCGTGGATTGTGACTGAACTTTCCTTCCAGTCATACAGCATGAGCACTCTGGTTTTCCTCAGATTTTAAGACGGTGGTACTGACTGAAGATCTCAGGAAATAATAAGGAGTTGGCAGGCTTGGCATGTTTTTTCTTCAAAATTAACTGCGATCCTTCCTTGTTAATAAATTAGGAAGAAACTACAGGCCTAACTTTGTTACATGCAGATTTATGGTTTTACTACAAAGTGTCTACATCTGAGCAAAATCCATGACATGTAGCACATCATGGAATATGCATGTGTTTAATCACAGTTCACACAGTGAAATAACACCAAAATATCCTGCTGACGAGGCTGGGTAATACATCACTACTCACATCATTAATCACATTAATTTGAATTTTGGTTTTTGCACGATTTCCATGTCTTTACAACAAAAAGGTTACTTTGAGTCAAAAAGTGACACAGATGATAGCTGGCTACTTTGGCAGTCTTGAGTCACAACAGTCCTGTAAACTGTGACTGTCATGACTCCAGGTGGCTAGCGTGCTCTGGATTTCTCAGAGTGAATTTAACGCTGTGGCTCAGGTTGTCCTTTAATAGCAGGGTTGGCGCATTGCATGGCAACTCCACTGCTCGGTGTGTGTGTGTGAGTGTGTGTGAATGAGAAGCACACTGCAAAGCGCTTTCTCTGTTAAGGTAGAAAGGCGCATATAAATGCAGTCCAGTTATCATCTATGAGAGGGACAGACTGAAAAATTGTGTTAGTTGACGAGACATCATCTCTGGTAATGAGAGGTGTAGCCACGGGAGTCAACTGAACAGTGTGCAACTTCTACTTTGTTCAGTCTGTCACGACTTGCTGGGTAGCTAACACTAGCTAGCAGCTATCTGCAGATATCAGGCTAACGTCAAGAAACACAAAGGCAGGAGCAGATTAATTGGTGTGCTGACTTTTTTTGCGCTTTCTGTGCTGAAGCATCTAGTGGTGACAGTATATAGCTGAGTGAGATCTCCTGTATTTTTTGAATATGCATAAAGATGACAGCCTTGTAGGTGGTGCAGGTCTTTTATTATTCTTGCTCAAATTTCTTGGACATTAAGTCCTAAAAAAAATAGCTTTCAATAAGTTTCAATCATGTTTTAGTCTTCCTCGTTTTGCAAGTAAAAATAAAACACTATAATTTCAGCTGTTAAAACGATCATGCCATGATGAGTCAGAGCTTGGCAGTCACCAACTCACACCGGCACAGTCTAATCAGTTACGAGCTGGAACACAAATCACTGCTGCGCCTGAGGCCAGAGGGCTAATACGGCACGACGCTATGGCTGCAGGACACATCAGCACAGGGTTGTATACACCCATGTTAAGGCACGGTTGGAGGTGAGTATGTGCTTTTTGTAAAAGTTTTTTTTCTGTCCCTCTGTGACTCATACAGACACACGCTCACACATGCCGCTCAGACACGCTGTGATGTTGACAACTACTCCATCACTGCCACAAAATGTACGGGACCCTTTCGGGTGGCAAACAAACATTTTCTTTTGTCCCACCGCCATTCCTCAACTGATGATGGACGGTCAGCTGGGGCCAGACTCACTAGTCTCATCACAGCCAATCACACATGAATGCCTGAGCAAAAGCACCTGGTGCATCTCTGCTCCCACTTCAGTATTCAGTGGTGCTACCTCCAAGAACCCTCAGGAGAACGGGGGAAGGGAAACTGATGAAGAAAGAGAGAAGGTGGAAGGGGGGAATGAAGAAGGGGCGATAGGGAGCAAAAAGGGTGGGAGAGAGGGAGGGTGGGAGAGAGGGTGGGTGGGAGCAAGATGCCTGGGCTCGGATCTATTTGTCATGTCAGATAATATGACAAGCATTCCAAGGGGGAGTTTATAACTAAATTATTGAGAGTACCTCGATTTATTTGCAGGACTAACCGAGCCAACACTCACGGGGGCCTGATGCACTCATCACTTTTTTAAACAAGATTAGATTTTGTTCATTTGCTAACTGGATTATATTGTATCTTTGAATAAAACTAAAAATTTGTCAGAGACGTGGATAGTTTGGCTAATTGGGAAGCATCAGCCATGGTTGTTGATCTCTCCAATTTCACTGAGAGGGGCTGCTTTAACAGTCTTAGTCCTGAAGGCTTGTGTAATACAGGCTTTCAGCCCTCCAACTATCCATCCATCTACTGGCATAAGCCTGATACGTTTTACACGCTTGCATTACAGCATTTACTGTGGTAAACACATGCTGCCAGGTCGGAAATTCCCCCACAGTGGAGCAGGTGGAAGGTTTAAGTCACACTTCAGTCGGCAAAACCTCTGTGTCCAGTAAGTTCATAATGAGTCTGTCCCCTAGTGACTGTTTGTTCCTTTAAATGTAACAAACTCGGACACAAAACAGCATTGTTAAAAAGAACTGTGGTTGCTAAATCACAGGAAACATTGTGCATTCACACTCAGTGTGTGTGAACAGTGTGGAAATGCCAAGCTAAGATGAGGTCAAGAAAAAAACGAAAAGAAAGAAAATAGGAACAAGACTTCTGCTGCTTTGACTTATAAATCAATCAAATGAAAAGAGTCATTGCAATGGTCAGTTGTTAACAGAAAAATGAGTCATGTTGTCGTTGTGTACACCAGGTCGTCACTCTCCAAAATAAAACTGAAGCCACGTTCAGAGCTTGTTTTTGCTACCGTGTCATATCCAAAGTGTCATTAAAAAAACCAACTTTTCTTTTATGAAGAGAATGTCCTGAGAATTAATGTGATGTTTAGTGCTTTACATTGACCTCCTCAGCCTCTAATGAGTTGTAGATGGTAAGAAGATTAGAGAGCCATCAACTAGTGAAGATTAGGATCCGGACAGGCCTTGACAGGGGCTCACTATATGAGATTTACCATTTCCTCATCCCAAATAAGGGCCTGGCTGCTGATGAGAAGGGGGCAAAATCAATACGCCCTCCTCGTTCCCATGCTCAGCTGGAGCACGAGGCACTAAAAGAGGGTCAATGATTTAGTGCATCTCTCGCTGAAGGAAATTAATAAACATGAGAGTGCCTGGCTGTGCTGTGGCATGTATGCCATTCACATCAGAGAGGTGAGAATGATGGGGAAAGTTAATTCAGCCTGCTAAGACAGCTAGCGCAGAGAGATGGAAGGTCACTTCTATTTTATTATGGCAGAGTACACAGTTCTGCCTCTCTTCTCTTTTAGTTTTGTTCTCTTACCATATCACTCTGCGCCTTTCCTGCTACATTTTCTCATCAAGTATGTGGCTGTAATTCAAATCTATCCAAAGATTCAACTTTCCGTTCCACATTTGTAGATTCACTAACTTCCAGCCTCTTGAGGCACATGCACAGATGAAAAAAATAATGATATGTTGGGATTTACATGGGAGGGAGCGAATACAATCAAATCTGCGTATTAGAAATAGCAGTACTTGCAGAGTAAACCCACACAGCATCTACATCAACAAGAGGCAGTCATTAAACTATGTCCCGAGGAGGTGCAGTGGCAGCTTCAAGTAGATTGGTATTATAGCACCATGCCCAATTTACAAGCCAGATGATATTTGCATCAGAGGCAGAGAAATTCCTCGGTGAAAACACAGCTTAGGGAAGAAAAGCATCTTCTGTTATCTGACTGATAAGGACAGTGCTACTTGCGTCTTCGTTATTTTTTTTTGCTATTTTCTCTTCCACCTCTAGAGTAAGCTCCTTATACAGTATGTTTTTCTCCCACTGAATAATAGATCTGAGAACCTAAAATTGGCCATATGCCTACATTTATTTTCACTGATTTCACTGATTCAGGGCTTACGTAGCTTTACATTTACCCTACCAAAGTCTGCATTAATAAAACTATTCTTTAATATTTACAAACAGTATGTAGCATTACTTGTATAAGGAAATGAACTGATTGCCCTTTGTCTTTTTAAGACACTTCACTTAAGGAATTGAAATTCTGCCTATAAGGGAAGGGGTGCCTCAGTCCTCTTTGATAAATGTTGCAGGCAGCTACCTGGCTGGATGTTATAAATTCAAAGAGAAAAAGGACCATACTGTACAGGGAGTCTCGGTTCATTAAGGCTCTGTGCTGAGAAAGCTGGATATTATAGAGTGAAGCTAGCTGCAACTGGCTGAAATATAAAGTCACCCAAATGAAAACCCAAGCATGTTTTCTATCAGGCAGCGTAAAGCTGGTGCTAACCAGGAACTTTCAAGTGAATGACTCTGAGAAGCTACTTTGATGAAGTTGACAACAGCCAGTAATGAGGAGGTTGACTTTGCTCTCACTGGAGCCCCACTCCTTAAACCTCTTCTCTTTCAATCAAATGATCGCAAGTCCGTATGCTGTTACTGCGCGTCTGTCCATTTGTCGATGCTGCTCGTCTCCCCTGCCAAACACCAACTGCCACTGTTTGAACTGGGGGGTCACATTAGCCTCCTGCTCATGACTGAATCCCTTCACCAGCTGGGAGAATCTGTGCAGTGAAAGTAAATAAGACATCATCTAAGCTAACAACATAAATTCCAGCAAAGTACTGTACTTGACCCAGCTCTTGAGCAAGACACTTAACCCTGAGCAGCTCCAGTTGAGCTGTTGACAGTCAGACTGCATTCCTTTCTTTCTTTATGAGGGTTGCCATGACAGTATGTAACTTGCGTATCTTTCACCATTTTGACACCCATGGCGGCTTGACTGAGTCAGCTTCAGCAGTGAAAACAATGAGGCACAGCAATGTGGAAAAAAAGCGGCAAAAGAGCACACTTGATTTTAGTTGAGATGCCTAAAATCCAAACTAGAAAGAGAACGCACTGTAAGTGAAATGTGTTTGAAACAAGTGGCAGAAACAAAAAGTGTAAGAAAACAGATTGTGATGTTTTTTGTTACAGCTGCTCTCAGTTCAGAATTGAGCATGAAAGACTACAGTGTGAATATAGCCTTAGTAATAAAGATAACATCATGCTGTTAGCTTGCATTGTAATCATGTCAGTAAATATAGTAAGCAATGTTCAACAACAGCCAGTTAGAAATACTTTCCAGCTGAAAAAGACTATTTATCCCTAATGAGAGCAAATTGCACCACTATTTCTTAGATGAAAAGGGATATGAAAGCCTTTGGTCTTTGCTGGTTAATAGTGGTTTTGACAGAGATAAAATAAAACAATAGACACCTGAAAAGCAAAACTTCTTTCTGTCTGCTTAAAAGGGGAGAGGAAGTGAAAGACTGTGATTACAGAGGGACAAAGTAATTGATATTCCTCGCAGGACCCCAGGGCTCTGCCAAAAGAGAAATGGGGGAAGATGGAGAAGAGGGGAAAAATGGAAATGTATTACTCAACGTCAATAATGACCATAAACATATAAATCACAGGGCACTGAGGCTGTTACTGGGAAAATGAATCAGGCACCGCTATGAGGGGGAAGGTTGAAGGGAGCGCATGAGGGATGAAGGAGTGGAAGAAGTGAGGAAATGAGGGGAAACTCGTAGGCTCAAACAACACTGCACTGCAGGGTGTCTACTGGTGTTATATCACCACTCACTTAGAATTACTGACATGTCATGGCAGTGGATTTCCTTTGATAACCAATGCTTGATGCATGATATATTAAAGCCTGACGTCATTTTTCCTTGCTACAATAAAATCCTATACTCATCTTTTTTTTATTGCCTTATAATAGTGCCATCGCAGGTCACATGAAGATTCAGCAGTAGTCAAACCGTTTAAGGGTCCTGTGACTAACCTTGGATGTCATTATCAAATAGGAACAAGCAGCTGGACGATTCACCCTTACAGATGCCAGTGGAGTCAATCAGCTGACCAGCAGCAAATCAATCATGATTACCTAGCTTAAAAAAAGATCAATGGAGTTAATGACCTGTGTGACTTTGACTCGATCCACATGAGAAAACAAGGACATGCAGGGCACCACTTTTACACAGCAGCTCTGGTGTTCCGTCAGTGTTCATGTCTACAACGTAGCTGAAGGGCAAAGATTTTGATTGAACAACTGGTTGAGTATAGAAATGCAACAATTAATGATTATTTTAATTAGCAATTAATCTGCATAAGATTTTCTATGTGTTCTGTCTTTAAAATATCAGAAAATGCTGAAAATTGACATCCTGGTAAATACCAAAGAAATTGTTAATTTAAAGGATTCATCAATTATCAAAATACTTCATAGCTGTTGGGGTTTTTTGCTCCCTCATCCTGATCCGTATCAGTGTGGCTGTGCTTTTCATTTGATGGTGACATTAAAGCTCATGCAGGCAACACCATAATTGAAGAAGATCTTCAATGTGTGTTGTAGATTTTACTAACTCCAGATTCCCACATATTATAGGTAATTGGTGACAAGGTTGGTTAAGTTTTGTTTAAATTTGACAGGCGTCTAAACATTTTTAGTTCTCAGCAGGGTAGGAGCATCTGCTGAGATGATCTGCAAATACCATACATAGGTACAGACAATAGACAGTGGCAGCAGCATAAGAGGAATTAGAAACCAGCAGACATTAACCACAAGCAGATCTGTGGGAAAGCAATTAGACAGTGCTGGCAGCCTCACAGCTTACTGACACTGCAAGGCACCCAACAACAACTGAACTGAGACAAGCAGCAAATATGTAGCTTAGTGAAGTGACAAAGTGATCTCTGGCTTCTCAGTGGAGAGTAAACCCTCAGGGAAGTGCTGCCATGGTCCAAAACTGCCTACAGCAGGACAGAAAAAGTCTGCTTCCGGCTTGAAGGACTCGTTTGAGAGCTGATGTGACAAGTTGCCAACAAACAGATTTGTGGGAGCAGCAAGTTTTTGCAGAAGTGTTACAGGAGGGAACAAAACAGTTAGCAGCTTGAATAGACATAGACCACCTGTGTCAGATATACTGTTGTTGTAGTATTGTTTGTCATGTGTGAATGTAGCATTGCAATAGAGCGCTCACAGACATTCCTCCATTTATCCTCCATTTTTCTAAATCCTATTTCATCGCGATGCTACATGTAGCGATGCAACTAGTTTAACTACATTTAGTAGTGGCAGTCAGGTAGCGTAACCTTTTTCAAAATCATGTACCGTTTCACAGGGTTGCCAACTTTGGGTACCTGGCTGGAGTGAAATTGCGCATACGCACACTTTATGTGCACATATTTG
Organism: Maccullochella peelii; assembly: GCA_002120245.1. Lineage (NCBI taxonomy): Eukaryota > Metazoa > Chordata > Actinopteri > Centrarchiformes > Percichthyidae > Maccullochella > Maccullochella peelii. Next base: position 89,515 of record LKNJ01000688.1, read on the forward strand.
GACTTCACCATTAGGGTTTATAAGAGTGTGCACATTACACATTACAAGACTTAAGGATATAGCCTGACTACGTCACCCTGGGACTTCCACCCTGGGAAATATTCACAATTTTACATATTAGACAAACACTAACCCAATAAAGGGCAGATAGGTTCATTCACTAATAAAAGTCAAAAACATGTCGTTTCCAATATCAAATCTACATCGTTTTATTCAATCTTCACAGGTAGCAAGAACCAGAAATAAACAAAAACAAACAAAAGAAAACAAGAACCTACAGTATACTACTCCAGACACATAGCCAATACATGAACACACACACACACACACACACACACACACACACAGACAAATCTACACATGGTCACACATACTCACTTAGCCAAATATATACATAAACACACACTCTTTCACTAAACGATTACTTTGTGAGCATACAAAAACACTACAGCTCCCACTCAAATTTACCATATCCTTAAAATTCACCAACACGCTCTTCTAAAGTAATTTTACCATCTTTTTAGCTGTAATCTCTGCTGTCTAAAAACTTCTACAACGTTCGGTCCTCTATCCTGCTGTTATTATAGACATGTCTTAAAAGTAATTTAACTGACTTGACAGAGAGAGAGAGCGAGACTTTAACCGTATTTGGTAATTGTGTAAAGTGATTCTGTGCCATTCATTTGTCAGTAAGGTGTCCCACAACTAGACAACTAGATTTGAAGTTGAATTGTTCATTGTAGAATGCTGTTTGTAGGATGTTTTTGTGAGTGACAGAGCTAAAGTTTGCTCATTCTGGATCATGTTTAAAGCTAAACAAGGACCCAGATTAGCAAGCTGACACATCAGAAAGACGTGAGAAACTACAGTAACTTTGTTCCAAATGTTAATGGTACATCTTACTTCCATCTTTGGATTAACCATCAAGTCCTACCTACTGTAGAATTAAAGGAATAAGTGAGAGCAAACAAGGGGAGAGGCCAAGAGAGAATAGTGGTAAGGTGCAGAGCAAATATACTGGATATATTCAAGTTTTCTACTTAAAATTGAAGACTATAAATTCTTAAAGTGTTAAACATCTTTCTACAACACATACACATAAACAGTTTTAGACTGATTGTGCACATTCTTGACCTTGATTTTAATTGTGAGGCAATCTTTAAGACTTGTTTTTGTCTCAGACACCTAATTCGATTTAGCCGTGGCTTTATCTAACACATTTTTCCTGTTTAGTCTCATACTTCTGCCAGAGGCCAGTATTACTAATGCGCCACAAAAATATCAGCCACAAATATTAGATAGACCATCTCCATTTGTTTTTGTTGTTTTTTTTCACTTGTGCGTGTGCTAGATTTCTGCTCAGCATCACTGCAACATTTCCTAAAAATTAGCCCACTGCTTTGGTTTTGGTCTCAAAGGAGTCGAGTCGACCAATTCTGCTTTTATAAACAAAACTCATTTCCTTGCCACTGGGTAGAGGGCAAGCTGAAGTAAAACATTCTAGACACTGTAATAAAAAATATGACAGTTTTTCACAACACTGACACCATAATTTTATGTGGCCTTGATATATTGGACTTGACAGCAAATCAGGATTGAGCTGTAAGTATATTTTTCCACCAAGCCTTCAACAATTTCAGCCAGAGTGCAGATCTTCCTTGAGGAAATCTTTTGAAGAAATTCTCCTGGAGGAAATCTCTTATTCTTTCATTTTTGCTGTCTTGTTGACTTTTATCAATTTTTCTCCATATTTTTCTCTCACTCTCTCATTTAACCATTTGTTCATTTGCTTTTTTTCTTTCTTCCACTTCCTCCATCTCCTTCCTACCACACCTATACCATCAACCTTCAAAGCCGTTTCTTCTCTTCCATTTCCTTTTCCCTCCACCTTCCCTTTCCTCTGTCTTCTCCTACATTCCTACCTCTATTTTGAACCACACCCCAAGGGACGTGGCTGTCCAATCTGATTAAGAACTGGCCATTCACGGCTGTTTTTTCTTGCAGAGACTGTGATTAGATCCGTTTTTTTTTCTTCCATCTCTTGCAGTTGTTGTTTTTAATATAAAGACCCCTGTGGCTAAACTTCCTCATTAGCCGTCCCATGGAGTAGCACAGCACAACTATACCTGCACCAATATGTCTCCATTTAGCCCTCTCCCTGCCTGCAAGCCTTACAGCTAACCCATTGCTCTGTCTCACCTCGCTAACCACAGGTACTGATACACATCAATATTTTGTGCACTTGTGCTAGCTTGCAAATTTATAGACAAACGCACACAGATGCATAAATGTACACAGTATATACATAAATAGCTGATGCATTCCATCAACCTCCAAAACTTAATATATGAACTTGACATTCTCAGCATGATTGAACAGCAACTTTCCAGTGAGCACAACCCATCAAATCCAGACATCTGCACAGCATCGCTCCTAGGTAGTGACATGAGCAGGATAGTAATCAGACTGTGTAGATGTACTTTTAACAGACTACCTTATGGTTCACCTCAGATAAACTTAATCCATGTTCACACTGCGGGCAACGTGATTGTCAACAAGTCAAAAAAAAAATCTTCTTTCCTATGTAGCAGTGTGACCACAGAAACTCAGCTGTACTGAGTGAGTGGTTGACAAGCTTATTAGTTGAGACACGTCTGTGAACTATTCACAGTAATCTGCTTCATTGTTTTATAATAGATGCAATTACATTTTAAGAATAGTGGAAAGAACACAATGGAGCTGATCGGAGGCAATAAAATCTTCTCAGCTCTCTAAAACCAACCTGTCCATCATTAAAGTAAATGGCATCTCTGAAATCAAGCCACAGAAGGTCTGTATGGAAGCTCTTTGTTCATTTGATTCGTCTGGGTAACTTAAGGCAGAAATCAGAAATTTTCACACATTCAAAGGAGAACAAAGACGATGAAGCATCTTGAGCTATTTGTGGAGTCACGTCACCCCATTTTCATCGGTATGCTGTGAAAATGTCATTATGTAACCAGACAACACAAAAACAATTGATTAAATTAAGCTGGAAACAAGTCTACTGAAATCTGCAAAGACTTGACAAACTATACATTAATGCACATTTCCACCAGAAAATTAATCTTCATCACTTTTGATAATTGGTTGTTTAACTGCTGCTTTTCTCTGTGTATCTCATTGCAAATTGAATATATTTGGTTTTTGGACTGTTGCAGTTTGAAGACATCACCTTGGACTTGAACTTGTGATGAACATTTTTCACTATTTTCTGACATGTTATAGACCAAACAATTGATTTTTGTCCAGTAAACTGTTACTGTAGGTGACAAGCGGCAGGCACATGATATATTGGAGTTGACAGCTGTAAGTATATTTTCCACCAAGCCTTCAACAATTTCAGCGTGTAGCTCCTTCCTTGAGGAAATCTTTTGAAGAAATTCTCCTGGAGGAAATCTCTTATTAGTTTTACACAGCAAACTGTTAGGTGACAAGCTGCCGGCACTTTGTGCTCTTTGGATGAACATCACACCTCCATTACCTACAACCATTATGACGTGGTCTCGCATAGCCAGACCTATCTCCACACTTTGTTTTCGTCACACCAGCGCTGGAGAAGTCTGGCTGAACCATTATCATTCTGGTATAGGGGATAAAATAGTCTGGGCTGTTTGTATTTCTTTAAATCAATCACAATCGTCTTGGGCGGTGCTAAGCCCAGGATGCAGCAATGGTGCCCTTGCAAAATAGTGTAAATGGTAACATCCAGGTAGCAGAAGGAGAGAATTCTGAGGCTAATACCCACAGCCTACTTTCTGTGAGTCAAACTAATTATGACGTAACGAAGGTACACATTTTTTCATTTGCCATTATTGCCTCCCCCACAACACACACAGTTACCTACCTCCAGGCCCATGTGGTCATAACTTAATATTGGAATACATGACACAGGCGTGTGATTCATCCTGACATTATTTTGTAACACAGCATTTGATGTGTTACTTTGAGTCATGCTCGATTGTGACTCATTTAGTTCGCTGGTTCAACAACGAGCGGTAATACATTTCAGAGTTCCAAATAATGTTTTATTAATTCCTGGGATTTCCCAGTTGAGTTAATCTTTCGTGCGTTAACCTTATTATGCAACTAACGAACTAAAACTTGAATCGTAAATGAACCTCCTGAGCACCACGCTGGAATAAAACACCGACTCGTTCACACCTCTGCATTGCTGTAATGATGGCCGTTACATTAGATGCAGACAGATTCTCCAGATTGTTTTAGAAGGGTATGGAAATGAGCCTCTGTGCTACTTTACTTCACTCAGCCTTTGATGTGTGATATCGCAAACGGCTCTGCTCCTGTTTTATTACAGCTGGCACACAGAAAGAGAGCGGAGGGGAGGGGGTGATGAAGGAATATCTCTGATGAAGTCTTTCTTGGGTTGCTGAGCACAGTGTAACCTATCTGATGAGCATTATGCATTTATGCCTTCTTTTATGCCTTCTCAGGAGGGAGACTCGTAACACAATTCATCATGCATGCATTGCAGCAGGGTGGCCTGTGGGTGCAAACATCCACGTTTTCAGGGTCAAATAAGTGACATGCAACTATGTAGAAAACTAACTGGTTTTAACCACTTTCTTCAAACCAGAATATACTGGAAGTGGTGGACCAGGTTAATAGCTCCATCTCTGATTCTCATGAACAAAGGTTTTCTGTTGGATACCAGCTTTTCAAGCCCACCCACTGCTTCAGTGACAGGTGTTTGTAGAAAGAAGCTGTGTGATTTTGAAAAGACAGATTTACTCTTCAGTGAAGGCCAATTTAACAGCAAAGAGCGATGCCCCCCTGCCTGGCCGGTGTACTACACCACTTGTCCTGATTTGCTTCACGTTATCCTTATCGACTAAATGCTCAGAGCCACCACTGACTGACTCGGCAAGCCAGAGAGTATTTCATATTTTTAGAAAAAAGAAAAAAGTAAATGCTGATCCAGCATATGCCCTTTGTAACAAGACCTTGTGGGGAGATAGCATCAGAGTGAAAAGAGGGAGGGAGAAGAGGGAGGGAAAGAAATCGTGAAAGACTCACTGGAAGAGGAAGGAGGTGAGAGAGAAATATACATGTCAAATACAAATGTCTAAATAAATTTATCTATAAATGTATGTTAAGTATCAACAGCTTATAATACTTGCTAATACTCACATGAACTGTGCCTATGTTCATTATGTTTCTTGTAATTTGTATTTGTTTTTGTTCATTTTAATTGTGATAAACAGTCACTTTTAACTGGGAAAAAGACCAGTAATTTTTTGTGTATGTGTAGACAAATACACAACCTCAGGAGTATTCCTGTGAGCCGGAGGAAGGCTCAATCCCTTTTGCTTGTATAAGCTTCTCTAAAGCCCCCAACCTTCTATTTGGGCAGCTGCATTCTATGCGTGAAAATGGCTTAGAGTCTTGTCAGGCTTGTAGGTTATGCAAACCACAGCAGACTTATCTCTCTAAACACGGTGAGTGGAATTTCATTACCTTGACCGTTGTGTCTCTCAACAGCTACTTCACAACTCAATTTAAGAATATAATGGTGAGGAAATATTGTGATTAAAATAAGAAAACTCACATGGTAGCAGGGTTGGACGTGAGAAAGCGTCTTGGTTACTGACTTCACATAAAACTCTCTGACTTCACAACATTCTCTGGAAGCCCCTTAATGTTATATGACATTACAGAAAAGAAAGAAAAGCAGAGCCTCATTGAGTATCATCTCTGAACACCAAATTCACACTAATGCATAATTAGCAAATGTGAAAACATCATTTTCTCGCAGTTACATCTTTCTATTGACACAAATAGACACAGGGAGTTACTTCTATATGACAGAAATGTTACAGTGAGGGCACAACTTTCTGTCACCTCTGACTCACTCAGTGACTTTTTACCCTTTAGCCTTGATCAGCAGGCAGGGTGGGAAATTTGCACCAGACACCAGCCAAATTCTGGTAAAATATTAAAGTGGCTGGTAGATTTCAAACACAAAATAATTATTTACTATTGAGTGGCTGGTGAATTTGAACATTTATCTGTCAGTGGCTGGTAGATGTTCACATTTTAAAAAGGTAACTTCCCACCCTGTCAGCAGGTAGTGTTAATTACTGCCAGTTCAATTACTATTTACACATGCATTTGTCTAACAACAGAAAGGAATGTCAGGGGCAACACCTGTAAAGTGTGCTTGGCTATATGGAAACATGGACTCTACGCAATGTTTTCAGGTTTATCCTAACTGATGCTGATTGTGGCTGGGTAATATGATTAAAAATATCTTCATGTATCTTCAGGATATATACAGTATATCTCACTATTTATATGTTTTCTCTGAAATGGCTTTATAAAACAATAACTAAAACAATAGTTTTTTGCACAGAGTACTTTTTTTTGTTGATAAATAATGTGATGAGTGATTATTTTAAACAAAGGTTTAAACCAACCATCCAATTCAAATGTGAATGTAGAGTCAAAATAAAATTATTATTTTTTTAATGTTAAATTAACATCTAGGCATGTGGCCAAAAATAAGAACTCAAATAGTAATATATAAAAATGAAGATATAAAGTAAAATGTCAAGCGTAGTTAAAAAATCTGGTCTGCATTCTGCAAAAGCAAAAAATTAGAAGTGTTTTTATTAGACAAAAATTACAATTAATATATTAGAACCTGAAAATTAAAAACTGTTACTAATTTTTAGTACTGTTACAAATGGTCAACACATGGGGCTGGGATAAATTATCACTTGGTGTTGTTTTCCTGCTTTCTCTAAAACATTTTTGAATTATCTTTTAAAATTAAATGAAATAATTATTAAATAAACGGCTTTATCTACACTTGCCAGATGTTAACGACCACAATGTAGTGCACCGTCCAGTTGTAAAAACCCAGCATGGGTAGAAAACACGGACAAAAACGACACATATTTATGTTGAAGTGACAAAGCCCGTAGTGTCTTAGTAACTATGATGGGAGCATAGGAGGAATTCAGGTGTTGTGTTCAAATTTATTTATAAGGATAAACCCCTTGAGATGTACCAACTCATTTTCGAGGGGGTCCCAACATATATGTATTTTTCAATCATGAGTACTTGCTTCTGGATCCCCATTCCCAATAAAATATATTTCATTCTATATTTGATAAATCACCATAATGGGGCCTAAATTCAACAATTGTGACACTCAGAGGTACCCGAACAATTCCCTGTTACCTTCATACACAATCTTAGCCTGTCCATGGCATGTCTGTGTGTATTTGTGCACAAATCAGTTTGTGCATGTGTGAATTAGTACTTTTGTTTGTGTGTGTGTTTCTATGTGTTGCTCCTTTCAAAGCATGTGAAGCAGCCAGGGAGTGGGAGCTGGTGTGATATGGGATAAAAGCAAGCCAGCATATGAAAGGAGGAGGAGCAGAGATGGTGGTTGATTCTGTGGGCGGCTTGTGTTTCACAGAGATACAGAAGGAGTGACAAACAGACTCAGACAGAGGCTGACACCAGCTCCAGCATATGGTGCTCTATCACTCTATCAGAATGTGACGCCGATAAAAATACATAAGTTACATGCTGCTGCTGTGACTTTTCCTGTTTGTACCTGATCAAAGAGCTGTCACACACATCAACTTATACAAGGAAACAAAAGGTGGTGTTATTGTAAATGAATAACATATATGGTGCCATAATGCCATTGGTGCATAACCCTGTATTTTCAGCAAGTTTCTGTCCAATGCACACCTGTTGGGCAGCTTATGTTAAACAAAAGATGAGAAGCTTTTGCATTTGTCAGATTTCTTTAATAGGTTCTTGGCACAATAATGAGCAAAAACAAGAAACTTCTTGTTTTTAGTGCCTGGCAGAGACAATAGTTTGAAGCAAAAAAGTTCTTTCCATTCTGCTAAGCAGAATGGAAAGGTCAAAATGTAAAGGGTACCTACGTGTTTTTGTTTGTGTGTGATAGGAAACAAAAGGCAGGGGAAAAATAAGAAAACCAGACAAAAATAAATAAATAAATAAATAAAAGAGAAGATGGTTGATGGTTGATGGTTTGGGTTGCACATGGTACTGTGCGGCCTGCAAAGGTGTGTGTGTGTGTGTGTGTGTGTGTGTGTGTGTGTGTGTGTGTGTGTGTGTGTGACGTCTGTCTGGATTACAAATACAGCGTGTCTCGGTAATTTGCAGAGCGCTGCAGAGGAGATCAATGAAATGAGCAGTTGTAGCATCCAGTCATGCAGCAGTACACCTCCTCCAGTCTGGCCGGTGACTGAGCCCTGTCTCCCAGTCAGCCGTGATTGAAGGCCGCTGTGGCAGATATGCTGCTAAAGGTCATTGTACTCATCAACTTCCCACTGCCTCCCAGTTTGATGGAGTGCAGTCTAAAGATCAAATGTCCGGCTGTTAGGCTAGCTGTTCCAACCTCCTCAGTCTTGCATTTCTCATTGTGCTGAAAATGCTACGTGAAAGGCACTAAGATTGGTTTGAGTTGTTTGCTGTTATTCAGTGAGGCAATGTAAGTGCTGATGTATCATATGAAAGATTGAATCTGGTTCTAAAAACAATCAGTGCAGCTGAGGAGAAATGTGTTGGTGTGTCTGAGGTAAAGGTTTGTCTGTGGGTAGATATGTGCTGTTTGTAAGGCTATACTCCCCGTAACTACTGTGCTGCTACCAAAGATGATTGGTAAGTAATAGCTTTCAGTTAAAGTGTCCAGTAGGAGATGCTTTGGTGGAGTGAACACCAAAGCATCTCCTCTATCATTTAATTTTTAATCTAAGAGACAAAAGAGGTTTATAGGCAGAGAGAAAAAAAGAGTGCAGAGGAGGAGAGAGACAGGAGAAGGCAGAGAGAAGCAAATGCCAACAGGTCAGTAGTGGACAGCCTCAGGCTGAGAGCCACAGACACAGAGCTCATTAAAAACAGACTGACTTTTCTGAGCAGGAGGACAATATGGAGCCAGAGAAACCCAATGGCACTGGTCTTTTCTGTGAGGAAGAAGGATAGTAAGGGAAACGACAAAACGACAACAGAGAAAAGAAGACAAATGGACAATGTAGAGCAGAGACACAAAGGCAAAAGGAAACTCAGTAGGGTTAATACAATTTCCTTCCTCTCAAGAGGAGAGGAAGGAAAAGAGGAAAATCCTGAGGAGAAACTTTGTTATTATATGTCCCTCGAAGACATGAATCAGGGTGACCACAAGAGTGGGTGAAAGTGTGTTTCTCAGTAGTGAACTACACCAGAAAACTAGGGGGACATGTGCTGATAGATTCTGCCACCTGTACAACCTGCTCTCTTTTTATTAGATGAACGAAAAAGCATTTTTACAATCTGTACCAGAAATAGAAATAATGTGAAAGGTTTTCTACATGACATATTTTATAGGGCTCCAAAAAAAAAAACAATCCTAAAAAGGCAAAAATAATTCCGTCACAACAGTTACAAATAAATCAAAAGCCTACACGAAAACTCCCCCTCTAGCCCACACATATTTTTTCTCTGTGAAATCTACAGTCTCTCGTATTGTTTTTCAGCACCTCTGAAGGTGTCTAAGTGGACACCTTCGCAGCACCAAGATGAGCATACGAGATGGAGTTAGCAGCCTGTCAGGCATCTAGGAGAGCCTGTCAGACCTGCAGATATGCTGAAGGTTAAGACGGTGATTAGAGTGGGAAGATGACTCCTTGCCCTTTGGTCCTCTGCCTCTCTATTGATTGCAACACCCTTTGAGTCACAATTGTTTAAATGAGGAACACGTGGGGAGGGTATCTGAAGATAACACACACACACACACACACACACACACACACACACACACACACACACCATGTGCACATCCACATCCCAGGGGTCTCCTTAGTTTTCTGGTGACGTTTGTGTATTGGAGCACAGCGCCTAAATATAGAAGATGAAATAACTGAATGTCATCCCTTTCCTGGCAGACCATCACTCTAATTGTGTGTTTACTCTTCTGTCATTTATTATTGTGTGGTGGAGCTCAACTGCTCCTAATGAGAATCGGGACAAATATTGCTTTTATCTCACACCAGGCGATGTGGGGACATTTCTCAATAATGACAACTCCTTAGATAATGAGATGAGCATGAGAGACATAATTACAGTGGAAGACGGGACAGAGTCCGAGCCCTCTGGTATTCGTTATTTACTGTAATGAAATACACTGAAAAAAATTAACCGAAAAAAAGGAAAAAACTGACAAGAGGAGAGAGTTAAAATGTGAGATGAAGAAAAGATTCAGGGCTGTTCTCTTGTCTTCATATTTTAGGTTTGATGTTAATGTTGCTTGTGAGTGAAATAATGTCTGATACAAGTTTCACATGATGTTCACTCTAGAAGTGACACGTCAGTGGTGCGTAAGCGCTATGGAAGCATCCATCCATCCAATCCACACCGACACCGGACTCTGTTACAGCTGTCAGAACCAGCTGTGCTGTCTGCAGCATAGCTCCTGATATTCAGCTGGCCAAACCTTCCTCCTAACATAACATAATATTGTAAAACAAGTCATTCTGTGGTTTTCTCTTTCCATCTGTCTATTCTCTTTTTAAAATTAATTCTCTACATAGATATACTGATTAAACCAATGCATGATGCACAGCAGTCTATGTATACAAGTGAAATGATATGTTCTAGATTTACAATATTGTCTCTTTTTTAAATTTTTACTAATAAATATGGGTTCCACCTCAGTGGCTCATAATTTGCTTCAGTTCAAGAAAATTGTTTTGGAGTGGGTAGTAACTTTAAAACCTAGAAGCCATATTGACTGGTGAAAAATGAAAGCGTGTCTCTTCTGAGAGATGGAAAAGTAATAGACGACTAATGCTTCCCAAAATGTTGTGGTAAGGATTCCTCTTCAGTGGAGCCTGATCCTGAGTTCTTCTGTAAGCACTGTCCACTGAAGTAACCTGGACCCTGTCAAACGGGTCATTTTTGCATTAAAGTGAGGTAAACCCGAACCAAAACCTTAACCTTGACCAAAATAATTTGTCCTTGAACCAAAAACAGAGACAAATCTAACTAAACAGGCACAGTGGCATTATCTTTATTATTTCACAAAAATAGAAAATGAAAGTCTTATTATGAAAAATAGGGCCATCACTCTGTGTTCACTTTGATAAGTAAATTTGTGGGTTTTGTTGGAAATGTGACTGGAGTTAAAGGCCTTAAGAATATATTGCTGAATGATCAAAACATCATAACTCTGTGTAGGTTCACAGCTACAGCTCGAGCATAAAGACAGAAATATGCATATATTGTGTATTGAAGTCAAATTTATAAAGCCGCCCGTACACGGTTTTGTTTCATAACTCACAATAACTGTGAAACTGAATACCTCTCTCTGCTCCACAAGACTTTAGACCTGTCAATTAAAAAAAAAAACTGGAAAGAGGAAGTGTAATTTACCAGATTTTGTTGCATTTGAGTGTTTCGCAAACAAGGCCAGAGAAGGTGTCATTACATGCAACCATCAAGCGCGACTTGTGGCTATTGAGTCATCACCTGTAAACCATCATAAGCAGTGATAGATCAATCATCCCAATGAAGTTTACAGCGACACCCATGTATCAATATACACTTTACAAAGATCTTCATAATAAAAGGATAAAATCAAAATCTCATAAACACAAGGACATAAAATGAAGCCCCCAATGTAAATTTAAAGAGAGACTAAATTTATCCCACAAAAGTAATTATATATTTAAAGTTAAGTTTATAAATGCAGCTTTGGGATTTTACAGAGTACTTTGTGCAGTCTACAAAAAAATCACAACCAGAGAAATTTATTAGAGACAAAGTATGGCTGTATATTTGCATACATTTCATATGAGCGCAAACACTTAGTAGACCAGGTCAGCAGGATTTGTTTTGTTTTCATACACTCAGTCCTGCACATAAACATCCACAACATCCACATATTTAATGGGGAATCTGAAAGTGGAGGTCAAGTGGTCGATGATATTGTAGCCAGCACGTCTGCTTGAACAACACTGTTGTGACCATGAAAATAATCCCCCTGAATGCTACAAGGAATAAAAGTACAAATATCAGATACACCTAAAACCTGTTATTTTGAAATGTAAAAGCTATTCAACAGGAAATGTGCTGTAGCAGCCTTGGCAGGACTACTGCAGTGAACATGGCATCCTTCATGGCTTCCACAGTATGAAACATATAGTTTATCACAACACACAACACACTGATGACACGCTTTCAGAGGGAAAGAGATGTGAAATGAAATGCACTTGAGTGGTTGTGTCAGGCTGGAAGATGATACTAATCAGAAATTTTCCACAGGCCATCACTGAGATGACATGTCCATGTAATCTCATAACATCACACATGTCCTTCAAATATCCATGCAACTACCCAGCACGTTGCTCAGTAATATACAGTAATAATGCAATGTGAGTACATCATTGAGGGTTACTAATTCAGTGCATTAAATGAGCTAATACATCATCCCAGGCAGGGAAATATTCGTTCCTTTCATGTCAGATAAAAGGGATTTTATGGTGTAGTGGTGCAAACTAATGTACATGACGAGTTCAGTAGAAATCCAATCCCCAAATTAAAACTGGTGAATACATTTCAGCTTGGGAAATGCGTCTATCAGCTGTACATTAGCCACATTAGCTATATCATCATTATCATCTTAAATTTGGATGAACATACATCTTCATCCTTATTTGCTTCATCGCCACGGGTCAGTGTGACACCAGCTGTCTGAGTGTAACAATTTTGTTACTAGACTTTATTTAATAAAAAAATATCGATAGGCTGTGACAGAATGGAGGCTTGTATTACCATGTCCCTCTAATGGTCTTGAACTCCAGTATGTGCTATTTGAGGTAGTTAAATTTGCACTGCTTACATGAGGAGAATAGCAAATAGAGCTGAGAGAATTTGTAGATGAATCATTTAGTCTATTGATAGATAATTAACGAGCAACTTTTTTGATCATCTGTTAATAGTTTATGTCATTTTTTAAGCAAAAATACCAAACATATTGCAAATGTGAGGATTTGCTGCTTTTCTCTATAAAATATCACTGTAAATTGAGTATATTTGGGTTTTGGAGTGTTGGTTGTGCAAACACTCTCTTTGAAGATGTCACCTTGCACTCTGGGTGCTGGGTATTTTTCACTGTTTTCTAACATTTTACAGACCAAATGATTAATGGATGATCAGCAGATTAGTTGATAATGAAAATAACCATAAGTTGCAGCCATAATGCAAAACACAGGTTGGTGTGTTCAGTGTTGTGCCATACTGTATATCTTCAACATTTCTTTAGTGCTTCTTTTCAGTCATTAGTCATCTAAAATGTAGCTGGCTGGCAGCTGCTTTCAGCTTGTGAACAGTAGCTGCTGGATAACTGATAACATGACTGCTAAGAAGACACACAGTGACAGTATAATTGATACCAATTGTTAATATGAGCTATTATTATATCAACCAAACAAAGGGTATAAGGTTGTACTGAAACAACATTATTAAGTGTTGTACAGTTATACAGTAGAATACAAAATCAATAGATAGACAGCTTAGTGATAGACATCAGTCACAAATGTATTTAAGCATTTAACTGGTTTTAGCTGCCAGGCTCTTACTTTAGGTAGCCAATTGGACAACCATACAAATGTGTAATTTTTTCACCCTGTACTTTCACCATGCAGCGCAGTACCTGTATAACACTCAGCCACACAAGCCACCTAACTCTTTCAGATTGTGATATTAGAAGCTAGGCGATGTGTAGACCTGTGAAACACCAGTAACATGACCCACTGTTCAGCTGATATTAAGGCTTAGCACTCAGGGGTTGTTAACAGCAGAAACAAAAGTGTTACCGGTACATACATACTGTCTAGACAGCCCATTAGGGTAAAACGTCTCAGTAATTACAACATACAGCAATGTGTGTGTCTTATCTACTTCCCACACTTAGCATGGAGCCAGCAAATAAGCTGAAGGGTGGCGGGAAGAGGTCAGGGGGAGTAACCACTGTTCATTTGGTCAGACACATACAGTAAACTGAGAGCAAAGCTGCCTAAAACAAGGCCAAGCTACGTGGACATTTACTGTTCATGGAGTGCTGGAGGTGATAAAGCAATGTTATGACTTTAAAGTAACGTAAAGTAAAGTAAAGTAAAATCAGCAAAAACCCTGCTGGCCTCAAGTTGTCCAAGTTGTCAACTTGCTGCAGTGACATAAAAGTGTATAGTGTAGTGTAAGTGTACAGCACAACTCAGATGTTAGCAGGAGTAACAGAGCACATTTCTGGGTGTGAAAACATTAAACACTGCCAAAGGCGTAGATTGCGGTATGGCAGGAATGGCAGGTGCCATACCTTGGACTCAGGTTTTTTTTTAAAAATAAAATAAAATAAAAATAACCTAATTTCACATGTATCGCCTTAAAATTGCTGTTGCTCCTGAGCAGCTGCCAGTGTCCCCTCCTCAGTCTAGCCAGGCGGCTAACACAAATGTTTTGCTGTGTTTTGAACAGTTCTTGGTTACCTGCTAGAAATCAGCATGTAATTCAATGTATTCTTTATTTTCTGTGAAGTTTAAACAATGACTAGTGATAGAGCAGAGTCCGCTCTCTGTCCAAGGTAGAGTGTGGCTCGGGACGCACATTTCTGCCCGAACCCGACCCGAGTCCGAGAGAATAACAGCCCGATCCGAACCCTACAGGCAGAACCCGACCTGAGCCCGCTGCAGGTAATGTAAGCTGAAGCAAATCAAAAAGGCTCCATGCCGTCTGTGAGGAAGCTGTAGCTTCCCTCTTGTTTCTATGCTGGATTCACTTATGAGTAGTAACACGCTGCAGGTGACTGCAGGTAAGAACCACGCGGATGTCTTCAGTTCAGTCTGTTTATTTTACCAGCATCACATCCACAACCTCATTCCTGCACAGCTGTCTGCTGAAGGTTTCCCTGCATGGATATCAGTACTGTTTTAAACTTCCCCGATGACACCTTTGTTTGACGTCCTCCATCCTTAGCTAGGCTACATGATTGTTTTATTTACTGCCTGTGTGCTGTGTTCACATGTTGTCATGTAAATAACAAATCCCAGCACTGAACAGGAAGCACCATGTGAAGAATGACATGACCGAACCCGATGATTTCAAAATGTTTGTCGGGTATCCACCCTCTAGTCCATGGTGCTGAAATATGCGCCAAAACAGATCCGATGAAAGGCGTTTTCACTGCTCTCTCTAAGTCGTGCATTACATGCAAACATTAGGCTCAGTGAAGGTGAGAGAGATTTCAATAGGATAGTAGGTCCTTGATGTCATGTCACATTGCCATACCTTGGTTTTTGCTGAAACAATGCCCCTGAACACTGCTTTTCAGCTTGCTGTTAAGTCACTCTTTAAAGAGAATTAATATATGCACTTTTCACTAATAGATTTAGCTCTTTTCTTTTGTTTTAAAGTGTATTCTGCTCCTAAGACAGGGGATATAGCATATAATTTCATTCCTTTCTCTCTTTTCACCTTGAGTACTATCATTAGTTCTATGATGTTAATCTTCACAGCAAACTTCAATTCATACAAAGTACTTGCTTTTCAATAAATCTCCAAACCATTAAGCAAAATTAATTCAGTCACTGTGAGCTTTTATTTTTTCACAATAGTGAAACCTTGCGAACAGAGGCAAACCAAAAACCCTTGCAATGAAATTATTTTCAGTTATTAAATTGATCTTAAGGTAAGCTGGTGCAACAACTCAAACAGCATTACTCATTGGCTATTAAATTTAAATTAAGTTTTGCTCTAAATCTTATTCATGCATGGTATCAACACCTGTGTCTTTCTTCAGTTTTCAATTATCTTAAAAAACAGAATGTCTCATTCATCAGCGGAGGCGACACTATTAATCATATCCCCGCTCTGTGAGGAATGACAAACCTGTTTTTCATCGAACAGTTGGGAGGATTTATTTGACAAATTAAGATGCATCTAATCAGTTTAGTTCATTGCTTGAACTGTAAATCACTGTACTGATCCAACAGTGACCTTTCCAGTGGAAAGACAAATCACACTGGCCTGTTTCAGTATGGATAACCTATGATGCAAACCTATAACAAGAAAACGTGTGATTGATATGTGATTTGTTAAAGAAGACGCAAGTAAACACGAGAGAGAACAAGTCTTGAGATCACCAACGTCATTAGTATTCATCCTCTGGAAACCATGATATTTTATTGGATAACAGGATTGCCAAAGTCATCAGGGTTTATCCATTAGGGACCATGAATGTCTGTATAAAACTTCCATAGTTGTTGAGATATTTCAGACTGACCGGCTGACATTGCCAAAAAAAGTGACATCTCATAAATATCATCATTAATATCAAATCAAAACATTTTCTATTACTCAGTACATTCAGCTCCTTGACTTGCCAAACAGTGAACTACAGTACATCTGCATACATGTCCTGTCCCCTTTCCTGTATAAAATATCAAGAAATGTCAATAATGCCGCATAAGACAAAGCACTAGAGCAAAGGTTCTTGTCTCCCATCATCAATAGCATAGCCAGTATGGAAAAGACCAAGATTTCTTTTTTACTTTAAGCTGAGCTGAGCTGACAGACTGTGATTGTGAGTGTGGTAAGTCATCTGGTGGCTGTCTCACTGCTACAACTCCAAGGTGTGTGACAGATATTGTTTTAGTTCAAAGCTGCGATGTGCTACATTGTCAATCATACCTACAACACTGGTACCTGAAGTGCACTCTCACTGAAGTCGGTAATTGTTGAGGACAATTTTCTAAAGGGAGTGGGCGGCCAACTGCTGTCTGTATCTACAGTACATGAACAAGAGAGGGAGAGAGATAAAGAAAGAGGGATTACACAGCCCAAAGTATCAAAATTTTCTAAGGAATTGTATATAGAAACATGTAGCATCCCACCATTTGAGAGGGGGAGTTCCATACATCTTTCCAGAGGGGATTCAGACTCCTGTTATGGGAGCGCAACTCAACTGTCATAGCAGGCAGGGAGTTTTACCACTACAGTATACTCTTGCATAAAATTTATATACCGTGCAGGCTGCTGAAGAAAGAGCCTGATCATTGCTTTAAGGCTATACAGAGCATATTCCAATATTTATATTTACAGCTTAGAGTATAGTTTTAATAAACTCATATCATCGCACAAAGGTCAAGACCACCTTGAGGAATAGAACCAGATTGTCAGAGACGTGAGGCATGTTGCACCACCTGAATGTAAGTTTTATCCCAAGATCAAGTGTAAAGTCAACACTTACTGTTACACTCTTTGTTCAGCTGCACCATCTATAGTGACGCTATGACTTAATTAAGTTGAACAAAATCAAAACAATGTCTCAGAGCGTGATGTTTCACCCAGTGCATCATTTAGATCAAATGGGAGAGAAAGCCACTATTAATTGTTTTATTTATTTAAGAAGGAGGAAGTAATGTATGCGATTACATGTGAACTGGCTTGTCTGTTAACTCATTAATAATTCAATGATCAATTATCGATTGCTTTTGTTTTTTACTGAAGTGGGGATGGCTGTATCACACATAGGCTTGGGTATCATTAATATTTCATCAATACTGGTACTGCTTATTGGTATCGATGCTCGGTACTCCACCTTAATTTTAATGGGGTTATAATGAATAACACCAGTGATCAATGTGCCTTTTATTTATTTACATATTCACGTAGCGTTTGATATTGTTTCATTCAAGTTTAAACCTGTTCTTAAAAGCATTCCAACCTATGCTCAGTCCGCAAAATGTAAGCATGGCCATGATGTAGTCACAACACTAAGGAACACACCATCATCAGTGTCTTTGGTAGGCAACTACATATGAGAAAAAAAATTATTCTAACAAACTGAAAATACCATACGGATTACATAGGACCTAATCAGTGTTAATGGTTCTGCCCTATCAGGAAGCGGTAACAATTTAAGACCAGTCCTGGGCACCCATCCCTTATCACAAATAAATATGGTCATAATTAATAAAAACATCAACAAAAGCATCTAAAAAAATCCATCTTGGTGAAAAGATTCTACTGAAGTCAACACCTCAACAGGGGTGCCAGCAGAAATTCCCATCTCAAGTGAATGCAGCGTGAAGTCACACAATACCGAGCGTGCATGTCAGTGTCATAAATGCGAAATGATGTCCTTGTGTTTAAATATTGAAGAAAAACTGAAGAAAACTTACAAAAAGCTGGTCCTAGCTACGACGCAGCATGTAAAGATGGAGTCAGGTCATTCCTTTAAGCCATCCACTCTGCTCCTGTCAGTGCAAAGTCTGAACCCAGTGTGATCTACTAGTCCCCATGTCCAGCATTATTAGTGTAGTATCAGTGATATATGAGGGCTATGCAGGGGCAGCTAGAGTGGAGGGGTCAGAGAACAACAAGTCAGAACACGACCATAACAGCAGGGCTTTCTGACTGACTGGCTGGCTGACAGCACCTACTGCACTAAGTACTGATATAAAAATCATACTGACTGTAGTGCAGCGTGACAGGGAGTGACACTGACAATGGGACTTCCTGGTTGAAATACAAATATGCTGACAAAGTCCCACTCATCATTTAATATTTAATGACAGACCTTTTTTTTTTTCAATGTATGCATTCCTAATATTCTTTGGTTTTACTATTTGCCCCCAGTTTACCCACCTCCGCTGCTTCAAAGTGTTATTTGTTCTTTGATGAAAAATATCATCATGCCTGGCAGGAGGACAGAATGCCAGAGCATGAATGTACCATCTACGAGAGGTGCCTCATTCAGCCTCTGACAGCATAGTTAATGGTGTTATTTCTCAAATGTAGGTTGCTTATTGTTGATTCAAAAAAGAGGAAAAGAAGAAACACTACTGCTTCTTCTACTAATTACTCCATGGCAAAATTCCCAAATCCACACTATGAATAACTTAGCTCAGCACTAGCTCTGCATCATCTTTCTGAATCTTTTCAATGTGTTAAATAGGTGAATGCACAGGGCTTACTGGTATAATGAGTACAGTGGCTACGGACAGTAACTCTGGATATATATTTATGCCTTAGCCTAATTATAATAGCTGAATAGTGGATGACAAATTTGTACATTGTATGCATGGTAGGAGTATTAATGGCTGTTTTTTTTATTAACTTTTGTCTGTTTTTGCTCCTTGACTTTGAAACAGTTGCCTGTAATGTCTCAGAGAAACCAAATCAGTGCACCTTTAAAGCCATTTTTTTTTTCTCCATGATCTTGTAACTTTATATTTTGTGGTTCTTACAGTACACTATATGTGCATGTTTTTATACATTGTCTTGTCTCTTTCTTCTATTTTCTGTCTTTACTTTCAGCCTTTCAGCCATTTATGACTACTACAAATAAAGTGTACCTGCTTCCTAACTTTTCAGTACTTACTTCACATTCACCAAGTTCCACACAGCCACATCTACTGTAGGCTATGAATTGCAATCTTTTGTTGTTAGAAATAAATATCTCCACTGTGAAAATTGCCTTGCTCAAGGGCAGCTATGCACTAATTGCTTGGGGAGGAAAGAGCATTAGTCATTCACTTTTCCTGTCCAGATTTTTGTGCAGTCCAGGCTTTCAAATGTTGGTCATGGTTCAAGCGCTTGGCAACTCTTCACCTGAGAGAAGCGGGGAAGCCTGACTTTTACAGATGTGTTGTTATATCATTATTGAAAAAACAGAGGAGCCATTATTGTTGTTCTCTATCTGGCCTTTTCACAAACAAATAAAGATCATCGGTCCCCATCGACAACTCCATTTCATAAGGTCAACCTTGGCTTGCCTTTGAAATGTGTGCCCCTTCACATTAATACACTCTAAATTCAAATGTGAGTGGTTCACCTCAACGGCTGATCATCACAGGGACTGGGGCTGTTTATTTCAGTGTAAAATGTTTTGAAATGTATTAAAACTGAGGACCAAAGGTTAATCAAAACATGTCTCTGCTCTAATTCTGAAATTGTAATTATTTTCCTCAGACATTATTTAACTGAATTCACATAATCCATAGGTTATTCTTTACACATCAACACATTTATTTTGCTCATTATTGTGCCACTCTGCTGGGAATTTTCCTACATGGGAGACAATTGTAATCAGGATTCCCAACAGGCCTGCATACCAGTGGACAGGCAGGCCTCTAAATGAACAAAGCAAGGACATGTTTCATGATGTAAACAAACGCAGAGTCTGCAGCATAGTCATTGCTTACACTACTGCCAACTGTGCTGTGCAACTTTATGTCTTAATTTTTTAAGATCTATCTATTAGCTAATAACAAACACTGATAAAATGGCCAAAAAACATTGTACAGGAAGTGGCTGTCTAAAGGTGTGATCAGACAGAACGTGAGCCAACTGCAAACAAGATCAATGGAAAGAAGCAAGTGTGTGTGATTTGTTGCAAATTTGCATAGGGTGGTGAATGCAAACTGAGGCGAAGAGGCATCTGTGCAAGTTGCGCTTCAACAAGAATCTATGTGATTATGTGTGGAGTTCCACTTAAAAAGAGTTGAGAAGTTTAGAAAATGCTCTTCACATAAAATGTCACATTCCATTAAATATTCCAAAATGTTGGACAAGTTTCAACACCAACAATGTATTCTTCTATTATGTTGCCAGCACTTTGTTATGTTGAGTGTGCTACTGTATATGACAGAAGGGCTATTGGAGTGTGGGTGGGCATAGAAGAGTAAACTGAGTACAGAGGACAAAGAAATCCATAAGGCGTACTGGATGGAAGGCACCTACTGTGCCCTTTCAAGTAACATGCTATTTTCTAGTTTTCTTAATTAGGTGATTTTCATTCACAAATGTTTTTGGCAGTAATTAAAAGCCGATATAAAACGATTTAAAATCAGAAAACAAATAGAACAAGTGTTTTTGTTCCATTGTTAACGTTTTCTTTTACCACTATTCTTCCACATTTTAGGCATCCATTTAAATTCCATTTCGTATAAACTGGTTCTTCCTCCATACAGGTTCACCTGTTCATTTATCTGGTTCTTTCCTCCCAGCAAGATCAGAGCGGTGCCAGAAGCTGTGGGTCCGCCACCATCTGCCACAAACAGGCTGGCAGGACTAAGGGCATTTTGCTTGAGTGTATGCGTGTCAGTGTGTTGGTGTGTAAGGCCACCTCTGCTGTGAGTAATGAAACGGATGCAAAGTGTTGCTTCAGTAACTTGTTTGTACTTATGTACTGTATGTGCTTTCCAGCTAGTATTCGAGAGGGAACTTGGGATGATGCAACACAGAAGGCAGTGTATCAAGTGTGTGTTTCTGTGAGTGTGTGTGCGAAAGAGGGAGGGGGGGAAGAGGCAGGGAGTGTGATGCTACTGCTGTGTCAGATTGATGTGAAAAGCAGCGGAGCATCACTGCCTCTGCACAGGGTAAACAATGATGAGAGAACAGCTAATGAAGGCTTGCGTGTGGATGTATGTGCACACTTGTATGTGTGTGTGTCTAATGATGGTGTCTAATGCATCACATACATGTGCAGTATGTCCATGCATGACAACATGTGTGAGTGTATCAGAATCTGCATGAGTGTCAGGGGGGGTGGTAGATTCAGAGGAAGCACCGGAATCATCTTTCTTCACCATCTGTACCTCCATATTTATTTCCTTGCATTCATCTACCAGTAACATGATCTTTCATTCTCCACTGCCAACATTTCATCCCTCCCTTCACCCATTCGCCCGCTTTCAATCAATTGAGAAACTAAATAGCCAGATGGAAATGCCTCCTTTTGGGATAATCCAGCAAATGAAATACGTGACACATTAAGGGACATAAATGCTTCTTTGATAAAAAAATCATGTAAAAATCCAGTATTGCAATAAAACAGTCCTGCTCATTGATTTTCAACATTATCCAGCATGGTCTAATTCAACCATTTAAGGGATAGCTACCTCGCTATAAACTGATTGGTAAATCGTCACAGTATATATTATATATATAAATCGTATATTATCATATCGCCCAACTGCAGCTGGAACCATCCACTTTTGATAAACACTTAACTTAGACTGTGTCTCTGCTCTTGTAACCACTAGGGCAGCCACTTTTTATTCAAAATTCAAATCATGTTCGGACGTGGGAGGAAAAAAAAAAGAATCTGTAATGATGTCACTAAATTCAAAATTCACAGTGAATAAGCACAAAACACAAAGCCTATACTCCAGTGTGGGAGTCTGTGAAATGCACTGTCACTCTGACTAATAGCACGCCCTGTTGCCCTATCAGTAAACACGGCAATTGTTGTTAGTTTTGTTAATGGAAGGCTACCTGTGCTATATGGACAATCATGACACCAAACCATATGAGAAGTAATGTGTGGAAGCATTTAGGATTCGAAACCATAGATGGAAAACCTGAGTAAATGTGAGGCTTTTTGTTGCCTTTAAAAAACACAACTGCCTGCAGTAGCATTACCATGACAACAAACCTGAAGTCACCTGTTAGCTTGTCACTCAGTCAGGCAGCAGAGGCACAGTGAATGAATGGAACAACCTAATTCCTACAATTTACTTCGGCATCAGCCTATGTGAGTTGAATTTGAATTAAATTGAACGAATTACGTGTTAGTTCTGATTCATTCAAACTCGCTTCTTTGAAAAAGTGACAGCCATAATAACACATTTTACAACTTTTCGTCTCAATAAATCAGACTTTCTCTGTAGGCTCACTGATCACTGACTGGCTGACAAGAGGCATGAATGGCTGACTACCTGTTTGAGTAACCTGATTTACTTGATGGCTGAATGGCCTTATAGTAACTGGTTTACCACAATGGCCCTCTCTGGTGTCAGGCTGTAGTGCCTGGCTGCATTGCTTTACAAATGAAATCAGAGCAGGAAAAAAAAAGCCAGCTAAGCTAGGCTGATCTGTGACCAAGTGCCAAAGTGTGATTCTCTGTGATAAGAGTCTGCATGTGTCTGTGTTTGTAAGATAAAACTGTGCATGTTTTTCCTCATTCCCTTACATCAGATAGCCTTGCTTCCCAGTAATGCTATTTTCCACCAAAGAAAGAAGGAGGAAATGTCTTGTTAACAAGTGGTCTCTAAACATTGAGAAACCAACAAATAAATTCCAGAGAAACCTTGATTAATGGGCAGACTGAAGGGTAAGGGAATGAGTATCGGGCTCCAGCTAAATGGCCTGCCTAGATCTCGCTAGACTGAATCAAACTCAGAAATAAATTGCGTTAAGGGGGCAGTCTGAAGTGGGAGCTATCCTGCAGCACTATCTTCTCCTCTCCTCCTGTATCACTCAGATGGTCATTGCTACTCCAAACATGTTTTAGCCCCTTCTTCCAAAGCTGTTGCCAGCACTGACTTTTTCATGGCAGAAACCATTTTGAAGACACTTGCCAACGTCCTTTATAAATAACCACCTGATCCACACAGCTGCCACTCATTCACTTGAGGACATGTGAGGTGAGCCAAATGTCCCTCCACCACAGCCGTTTGGCATTATTCATGGTAGCATTTCAATTAAAATAAGTGCAATGAGTGAAGGTGGATGAGGGAATGAGTGGTATAACATGAATGGAGAGACTAATAAATATAGTCATAAATACAGCTCGATGGCTTGAAGTGATGTTCAGCCTTACAGAGAGTGGGTGTCAGAGATTTTGGAGTGTTTTCAGGTGAAACACAAAATAAAATGGAGAACCACTTCCACCACTTCTGTAATATATTTATGTACATACTTGCACACACATACCACCATGTACTTTAAGATATGATACCTTCTCTTCTAAGGCTTTTTTCATTCTACAGAAGCTTCAGAAACAAGTAGGGCAATCAGCCCATGTGAAAGCAGTAGACAGCTTTGCTGAGTCCAGACTTTTGCCAACATGAGCTTTCAAAGAGCTTGCTACAGTAAAGGGAGTGTTTCTTCTCTTTGATGAAAAGACTTTGCCTTGTGAAACTGCTTGTTTGCTTCAAATGCGACATTAACTTTTATCCACATCCATCCCTGAATGCTCAAAAAGACACATCACTGACTGTAAATGTGAACATAAAACATCAGGAGGTGACCTTATACTGTTTAACCAACATCCATGATATATTTACTTTGACTTTCAGTGAAGACGGCGTTTGCCAAGAAGGTCCTGTACCTTTTAAAAGTAAACAAGACTAAGAGTTTACAGTTACACTTGCAGCTCTGAGGACATACTTAAGCACACAGCGATGCTTTGAGCGAAATGCTAACTTTACTCTGTTAACATGCTCACAATAACAATGCTAACATGTTGGTATTTAGCAGGTATAATGTTTACCATGTTCACCATCTTAGTTTAGCGTGTTAGCATGCTAACATTTGATAATTAGCACTAGACACAAACTACAGCTGAGGCTGATAGAAATGTCATTAGTTGTGCAGGTATTTGGTCAAATGCCTAAATGAAAGATCAGGGGATCGCCAAAATCATTAGAATAAAAATTTCATGACAATCCATCCAATAGTTGTTGTGATATTTCAGTCTGGACCAAGGTGGTGGAACGGCAGACTCACAGACCGACATTTTATACATACTATTCATTCATACTTCATACAAACATTTTAAGGATATAGTTACTATAACATTGAATAGAAAGTGACAAAAGAGACAAGAGAAAATATGACTCTTTGACAGTTTGTTCTATGGTATGTATCCAGCTTGGGGCAACTCAGCATAACCACTGAACAATGGATGTTGGTCAATGGTCAGTATCAAGGCAGGTTTGAGTGACATTCATGCTTAACTCTTCATTGTGAGGTTTTATGCAGTATTCTTCTTCTTAACCCAGGGTCACTAGCCTAGTTAGCAACTGAGCTTGAACCCCAGAATCTCAATCCTAAACATCAATCTGCACACATATTTAGTAAGAATGTCATCAATGATTCTGTGTTACTCACTTGTTTCTTTGTTATCATTATGGATTTCACATGTTTTTTAGGGTTCTGTTCAGACTGATATAACAAAAAATAACATTAATTTAGTAAGAAATATTAAATAATTATAGGCTAATTAGGCCTAAATACATTTTTTTTATTTGAAAGTCTGGCCCCCACAGTCTCTGCTTAGAAAAATTCTGGCCCTTGGACAAATGTAGTTAATGACCCCTGCTCTACATTCTGTTCATTTGGCACATCAGCTTCATGATCTTTGTTGCACTGTTGCCATAGCACCAATGCTACAAGCTGTTTAAAGTGGATGGGACAGTGGTTATTTTCACACTGGAGCTATATATGGTTTTTCCTTTCTCGTGGGAGTGCTGAAACCTGTTACTTTCACTCACAGGTCAGAGTAACAACCACATTCTACACTTAAAGAGATCATGTTTTTTTTCCAGGTACTGTATGCCATTCCAGTCTATTAAGGAAATAACAACTCTCAAATCAACATATTTCTTTGATTGATGTGAGAAATGTTCAGCGAACGGCTCCTAGCAACTGCTGCGCTCAGATTGAATAATGAGAATTGCCTAGAATAATTATCAGTCAAATCCCAGTCACTGTCAGTTTTCTGGTCTGCTGTGCTTATCTGTTGGTGTCAGTGTATCACAGCCAAAGGATGGATAAAGCCACAGTTGCTGTTGCTAAAGCGATAAAATTAGCTCAAATAGCTGTTAGAAAGCTGCTGAACGATGCAAGCATTCTTCGTCATGTTCATCTTGAGAAATATACTCTTTTAACCTGGTTTTAAACAATGCTAATTACACTCCACTCTACTGGAATATCTACACCTGATGTTTTTACTGTCATAGCAACTGTCTAATCCCTTAGGTTTACTCTACTCAAGCATACAACCATGCCTCCCTATTACCAACTCACACGTCCACTGAAGTCCAAGTTTAGGAAACACAAAGAAACCTTTGTTACCACCTTCTCCGCCTCCAAAAATATATGCAGTCAATGGCCTGAAACAACCTTGTACAAGCACATGAGTTATCGCTGACGTTGTTACACAAGCAGTATCAGGTCTTGTTTACCCAAAAGCCACCCAACAGCTCAGTAGGTGTGCTGATAGGTCTATCATGTTCCAGAGGTCATGACAGACTGCTGGAGGGATGTTTGTAAGTTTAAAAAGGTCACAAACGCAGCTGGGAAGAATAAGAGCAGTATGCCTGAAACAGCAGCACACTGCTCTCCACAGAGCGTGCAATCACACACACACGCACATACACAGACACAATTTATACACACGTATCTGTAATTCTAGTTAGAATTTGCCAGTAATTGCTGGCTTGCTTCTGTTTGAGAAACTTTTAATAAATTGAATCTCAAGTTATGCAGCAAAGAAGCCAAAACTAAAGGTTGCGCTGGTGATTAGAAAGTATTATCTCTCTGTCTCTCTAGGGAAAATAGATGTTTTACACACAACCACATTTTCTAGACTGGATCAAAAAAAGTGACACCACTGTGGGAAGAAGAAATGGGTGCATGAATGTAATGCATATTGCCTGCTGTCAGTTTTTTTTTATTTATCATGATGTCTTTTATCTTCGGTTTGCCTCTCAGTGACACATGTGCCCACCATGGTCAGGCGCTTACTAGGGGCCAAGTAAGCGGTCTGCCACTTGCTCAACAGCAGACAGGGGGAGTGTCTGTAAAGGTTGTGATGAATCATAATCTCAGCAGGATGGGTCTCATTGGCCTCTGTCGCTGTTCATCACCCTGGCCAACAGCAGTGGTTGTATGAAGAAACAAGGAACCATACATCACTATGCGCAGACCTGAGCTAATGTTTGTGTAAGGCACATTGAATTTGGTGTTATGTCTCTTCTTCAGATTATTTAGACATAATCTTATCTCTAGCTGAAAAAAAGATTGTTATGCCTGCATCTGAGATAACCCTAGAGCTTGAAAAAAGAACAGATTGACCCTATTTCGCCAGTAATTTGTAGCAAAAGATGAACCACAGTGAAAACATGAAAGACTGGCAACAGGTAACCTTCATTCACAGTACCTCACAGCGCCTAGTAATGTCTGTGAATTTTAAAATTCTTGGAGCAGGACGAGCTGTATGACGAATTAGAACTGGAGAGTTGGCCAACTCAGAGGCTCTGTAGAACTCATAAACAGTGTCAAAGTGGAGGGCCTGCATCACTGGGAGAAGAGCTGAGTAGATTGAAATGGTTTACTCTAATTAAACTGCAAACTGTATTGTCTGTGAAATGGAATGTCTTTTGCAGTCAGAACCCTTGTGTGTGTGTATTGCCCTCACCTTGCCCTCTTCTGCACATACAACACCTGACGTGCATGTATTTAATTGTTTGCTGAACTTGAGATAATTAACACTGAGCACAGACCTCAGGCTTGCCTAACAAACCAGTTAAAATTGGGTGAAGCCTCCCTTTGAGGCACAAGTCTCGGTTAAAACGCTACATTTGTATTCAGCACAACGGTTTCATTCATTGTGATGAAACAATGCAATCCAGAGTGAGAGGAGAGAAAAACAAACACTATGAAAAACACAAATTTATCTGCCAAGAAAATTCTATGAAGCACAGCCAGAAGGGATGTTGCTCCCAAAAACCTGTCTCCCTCCCTTGAGTCCTCTCTTCCAACATAATGAGGCGCCCAGTGAACACTGCCTCCAAACCTAGAATTCTGGGAAACACGCCCACGCAGAGGGGGCTCATAGGTCAATTCACTTACAGCGCTGAACCACCCTGAGCGGATCCAACAGAGGTGAGCCAGAGACACAAGGATGCATGTCTTTAAATGACTGCCTGCAGGGTGACATGAAACCAAAAACAAGCCAAGCTGAGATACAAGTGGAACATGTGGAGAACAGATGGGCAGGGGGAACTCAGGCTGCATAATATTTCATGTGTGTGTCAATGCACACACACAAATACATACACTGCCACAGAGCTTTCAATACCACTCGTATTCATCCATATGAATGTTGCAGACCTCAAAGCCCATCTCTCCCACTTTCTGGGAGCAAGGGTACTGACTAAAACAAGAGACGGATCCTGCAAAATTAGCCAATCAAATCTTTCTCTGTCCAACATCCTCATTTAGTTTGACCCCTCTCTTCCCCCTTTCCCCTCCTCTCTTCTTTTTAAGTCAACACCTCGCTTCTTTACTGATCTATTCCTCAACTTTCCTTTCTACAACCTGATCCTTCTCTCCTCTCTCCTCTCACTCCCTCCCCTTCCCCGTCTGTTCTCTTAAGTTCTCCACAGAGAACAGATCATTCATTACTTTGGCAGGAAACAATCTACCAAGGGCCTCGTCTAATGAATCTACCAGAGGGATACTCACTCACACACACACTCACATGCGTACAGACACACATTCACATACGCATGGACGCCAGAAAATCAGCTGGAATTAGCTCATCAAAATGAAATTTCTCTTGATTAAAACATAGGTCTCCAGATCAGTTTGTACACTATGCTTCTTCCAATTAAAACACAAGACAATTTCACAGTTACGAAGGCAGATTGTGAACATTGCTGATATGGGCCTCATTAAGTCTCTCATAAAACTTGCAAAAAAGTAATTGCCCCTCTCCCACCCTCCTCTCTTGCTCAAGATTTACAACACCATCAATGTATGACAGCACGTTTTTCTCTTGAAATGTCAGTTTGGGTTTGGTTGATACAGAGTTTCATGGTATTCAAAATGGCACAAGACATAGTGGGTCCTTAATCAAATGTTACAGAAAAGCAATTCTCTCCAAGGTGACCTGCGTTGCTTTGCACCAAGTCACAATAATGAGCATTTTAAAGCCAAAGCAGAGACAGGTAACCCTCGTTCTTCTCCTCAGCTCTGTCTCCATCACAAATACAACCTTCATCTCAGTCTCGAAAGAATGAAAGAAACCAATCTTTGTAAATATAGTTCCACAAATACCTAATTAAAGTGTACACTCTGAGATGTATCTGTGTGAAATAACACAAGCATCTAATCTCAAGTCACATATCTTCTTTTTCCCATTCATAAGCGGCTGACAGGAAAAACACCAAAACTCTCACATTGGAACGAGCCTGAGGTTGTTTACTGAGTAAACACAGACACACTGTGAATCTCCTGTCATAAAGAATAATAGTCATTAGTTAGCCAAGAAATAACCTAATCACATTGAGCTGCCTTCAAGCCTGTTTTGATGAATACAACACCGATGCTAACTGCTGTGGCGACGCCAATGCAATAATCATCAGGGATCTCTTTCCCAGATAGCAGACGAACATGACCTGGAATCTTTGAGATCCATTCGTCTTTCCTTCCTCTCTCTTACTCACTGCTGAATCCTTATTGAATAAATGTTAAGGCGACCTAGGCACAGATGACACATTGCAGTCTACAAAGCAGGGCCTTAATTGAAGCCTATTTATCACTTAGGATAGCTGTGTTGCCAATGTGGAGGATGAGAAAGAGAGTTGGAGAGAAGCAAACCACCAAACTGTGGCAAAAGCAACGTCGTATAAAACAGGGCTTGATGCTGTAATAACAGCTTTTTATTGCTATGATTACAACCATAAGGTTTATTAATGGTAATTCATTAATGAGGATAAATTGTACTATGTGCTTATTTGTTTACTATGTGATTAGTCTGTGTGATAATACACTAAATAAAACTGGGAGGGTGTGGATGGACTGGACTCCTATTTTTCTGTTCGAGTATGCCTCGTGACATCGACCTGTGGTGTAATTAATCAGGCTAGCTAGGTAGCACATCAATCACCGCTGTCTGTGACATGGTCATGCAGAGAAACACACACACACACACACACTCTAACACTAACAGACACACAGAGAGAGGCCTGAAGTACTATATCTCAGGCATATTCGCCAGCACCTCCCAGTAGGTTTCTCAGAACAGAACAGACAGCCTCATGGCCAACCAGCTCAGGCTTTGAGTGACTGCTAGTCCAACAGCCATCTGTAGTACACATGGGTATTGCAGGGCTTTGGAAGACACAAACTCTTTTGAGGAAATCATTTTTCAACTTTCCAGGGACTGTGTACATTTACA
Organism: Maccullochella peelii; assembly: GCA_002120245.1. Taxonomy (NCBI): domain Eukaryota; kingdom Metazoa; phylum Chordata; class Actinopteri; order Centrarchiformes; family Percichthyidae; genus Maccullochella; species Maccullochella peelii. Next base: position 119,570 of record LKNJ01000688.1, read on the forward strand.
TGGTGCAAAAACCATAGAAAGGCTACTATAGGAAACTTCATATGGTTGTGTTGACACTGAACATACTTGTTGTGGCTAGAAGACAGACATGAACATACTGTAGATGCTATTGGTACATACATTTCCCTTATTGGTAAGTAAAATTTAAAAAACTTGGTTAATTTAATTAATAAAACTCAACATTAAAGGATAAGTCGGATGTTATTCTATATTTTTCTTACTCTCAACAAATCCCATTAAAGCACCAAAAAACAGCTCTCAATACTTTCCGATTTCGCTAGCCTGACTGTGGCACTCAGCCTCAAGTCCATTTGTTCCCACATGAACCTTTAAAGACCTTAAACAGCTGGGCACTGTAGTTTTTAGCAAACACGAGATAAACAGGAGTGAATAGTGCATTTGTTGGGGACTATTTTCAGCTGTGGATTAATACACTTTCAATTTAGAGCGCTGGGGACTGTTTACAGCACCAGGACAGTGCATACGGGAAATAAACTACGGTACCCATGTTCATTGTAATGGAAAAAACTTGCCACTCAGTGCAAGGGTGTGGCTTATTGATGTTTTGATACTTTTTGGACAACAATAGAGGTCTATGGCAGAGAGAAATAATATCAGGCTTTGGCTTTACAGAAAATAATAGGATCGATTCATTGTTGGTTTTGGTCTTTTTATAGGATCTGAAAAATATAGAATAAAAAATCTCTACCACTAGTTTTCTAACACAGGCCCCAAGTGGTAAATGCATTTTCACCATCATGAGTAGTGATGTTTAAGGGGAACAACTGTGTTGTGTGTTGTTACCTCATGCGTGAATGTGTAAGACAGAGAAAAGGCAGAGAGACAGACAACTGCTCAAATCGTGCCTTGTTTGTATGTGTCTGTGTGTGTGAAACAGATAGAAAGAGAGAGTGTGAGGAAGACAATGACGGAGGAGGGGAAGATATATGTTGAGGGAAATCAGGAAGACAGAGAGTAAAGGAAGAAGCAGACAAACAGCCCAGAGACAGCCCAGCACTGAGGCATATGGCAGTGATGGAGATAATACCCAGCAGTGGGCCACCACACAGCCAGTATACTTTGGCTGGAGGCATGCGGGCCAGCCAGCTCCAGGCTGCCAGTGAAAGGAGCCATTGGACTTTACGTGTTGTTTATGTGGATGTTTCCCAGCATCAGTGGCAAGACAAAACAGTGGGACTATAGTAAATTCCTAGCAAAGCAGACAATAGGGGATACAGCAACCTAATAGTGGTTGGGCAGTGTTTGGCAGATTCTGGTAGCTTAAACATCAGTGACATAAGCTTGTGCAAACAGTAAAAAAAAAAAAAAAAAAATTGAAATTCTAAAGTCTTAATCTTGATTTGGACATTTTTGCTGCTTTTTTGTTGAGTTTGCTTTTACAGCATCCTTACATTTTTGTGCTACTCTAATATTTCAGCAGTGCTTTGTTTCCATAATGCACTGTGCTCTTTTTTGCACATAGGCAGTATGCCTTACATTTGATAGACAGGGAAAACCCTCCTCCAGAGGGGAAGCTGTTTTTATATACAGCAACTGTGTGTGTACTGGGATAAGTAATTAAATGAATAAACAAGGCACCACTGACAAAGACACAGGCCATATTCAGTTACAATCTAACAGGGTTTCCCAAATAACAGTTTGAAACAATTAATTAAAACTACAGGGCTCGACCCCAGATTCTAAACCTTATCAAGGAAAAATAGCATTGGATAAAGACAATTTACCATAAACTGTATCCTGGTAGTGGGTCTATCGATGTATCACTCTTTTTATTATATGGATTTTGGTGGCCTCAAGTAATTCCCAGTATAAATCCACCGAACTTCAAACCTGAGATCTAATCGGCCAGAATAACTCCAAACACGTGTGTGGGCGTGCAGGGCCTTTCAAGACCAAACTTGCTGGTCTTCCTGGTGAGTCAATAAAGACCCTCCTTGGAGGTTTGCTTAAGCAGAGCCACTGGCATCCTGACATATTACTCCACAGCTAACGGAGTCTCGGGACAAGATTGGTGTTTCACAATAACCCAGTAGTGGATTGTTGATAGGCTTACTGCAGGGTAACAGGGAACTGGCTTTATATTCAAGAAGTGCTATTTCTTGTCTGTGTTTTTCCTTTTCCAACTTGTAGAAATGTATCTCCAAGCATGACTTTGTTATTATACATTTTGTTAAGTGGTTAACCAGTGGTGGGAAAAAAAGTGTCAGCTTCTGGATACTGGTTACACACCACCACAATGCAAATACATGCAAATGATGCACTGATCCAAAAGCTGGATCGTTATCCGTGACAATACTGATCTTACAAAACAGACTGGGTATTGGCCAGATACATTTATTGTCTTAAAGTTGTTACAAAATTGTAACGACACAATACAAACCCTCAAAAACAATAACATTTAGATTTGTATATGGTATACGAATATCTCCACTTATTGTACCACTTATATTAAATATCCACTTATATTACTTAGTGTTGTTAAGTTATAACCTCATACGTTACAAATAGAAGAATGACCCAAATCAGATAAGGAACAATGGTATCGCACTGATACTCTGTATCAGCTAGTACCCTAAGTTTTCGAATCAAAATCAATCTCAGAAAGATAAAGAAGGATTGGTGTATCCCAAATGCAAATTTAGTGGAAGAAGACGAAAGGAGCAAGATGGATATAAATATAGAACTTTGCCTACTTCACCAAAGAAAATGGTCATGCTAGCTTCTAGGCCTAGTCCAAGAAGATGCGTAAGAAATTAACAATGAAGTATAGTATGTCAACCATATCTGCAAATTATATCAGCTGTGACTTTATCACTGCTTTCCATTGTCTCATATTATGGCATAACATATAGCTTGCATGTCATCATGACAGTTTCGCTGCTTGGTTTTTAGTTAAAGGATCAAACAAGTGTACCTGTGTGAAATTTGGGGTTGAAAAAGAAAAAGAGTTACAGAATTACAAAAAAGGAAAGTGAAACATCATTTGCATTGCTCTGAGAAAGCTTATTACAGTGGATGATCATAACAGATGTAACTATAAGCACCTTTCATTATTTATTCTCTTAGTGTAGCTGTTTGTTTTTAACACATAGTATGTTTGGCATCTGGTGTTAACATATTCTCTTCACGCTTCACAGATAAGCAGGGACACACACACACAGATGCGCACACACTCTACTCAGAAGCACAGATAAACAAACACAACAGGGGACACATCTAAACAAGATACATTACATCGATACTAATACACACACACACACACAAAGGAGATGTCCTTCACGTAGGACCTCAGCAGGTGGAACACCCCCCTCCCCATGTCTGCCAACAAGTCCCTCTGCAGTATCCTGTCTGGTCCCAGCCCATCTGATTTCCTCTGTCTGCCCCCGTGTCCGTCTTCCTACTTTCTTGTCTGATTTCTTTCAGCCCCTCTGTATCTGTCCTTCTCCTCATCCCCCTCTCCCCCTTCACTGTCTATGTCTAAATCTGTATGCTTGCTTTCCTCCAAGCCCTCTGCACACAGTCAATGTTTGGAAAAAAAATGGTCCCAGTTTTTTACGGTATTTGACAGCTGACACGATCCCATCCCTCCTGGGACCAAGCTGATATATTTTACAACTACGTGGTTAAGTATTAATAGATATACCAATTGTTATAAAAGGCAACCCTAATTGAGATGCATGACAAACGATTCCATAGGACAACAGATTGACTGTGTGTCTGTCTGCCTCCCATCTTTTCTCTCTGCAGTCATTAGTTGTTTCTTTCCCAGCCCACCCACCTTACTTTCCTATTTCTGTGTCTGTCTATCCTCCTGCCTCCCTGGCTAAATAACTGTCATTTCTGTCTGTCTGCCTGCCTGTCTGTCTGTCAGTTTTGCTCACATGCTGGCCCCAGCTGCTCATAAGGCCATTAGTCCTCCAACATGTTTTCTTGTTCAAAAGTCCTCTGCCTCATCATCAGACTTAAAAGCCCCTGTAGTACAGAGAGAGACAGAAAGACACACACACACACACACACACACACACACACACACAAATGCAGACTGGGAGAGAGGTGATATCATTGTCTCCCTTACACACACGCACACACACAGTCACATCAAAGGCACTGAAACTACTGTCAAACAAGCTTGCTGGCTTGATTGGTGCCTATAAACTTGTATACCGTTCCAAAGTCATATTCAGTTGCTATTGTTATCAAGGCTACAAACCCAGATTTTTCCTGTCTGACTGTTGGCTGGCTGATAAACGGCCTGTGATACTTTATTTTGAAACGACAGAGCAAGCGAATGTTCCCTGCCTCAGAGACACAAACTGATAACAAAGACAGAGTCGCAGTGGATGCCACAGAGGAGCCAAAAGCAACAGCTCTTTGAAAATGATAACACTGGTTATAGTTTTGGGGGGAGATTATCCAGTGATCGAAAATGATAAATTATAAATACAGTGTTGCTTATGACTGCTTGCAAAATCATCCAGTGATCAATATCATTAATAAATATGCTGTTGCTTTGGACAGCTGGCACGCAATGCCAGACACAAATTGTGCTGTATTGAGCTGAAAATGAGCCAGTTTTAAACATCAGCTCAGGTGGCCTGCATGATGAGAGAAACATATTTCATCTGAAAAACAGCTAATCAGAGAAGGTTTCATGTCTCTATGTATTACTTTAATACTTGTAAAAAAGACACATGCAAAGCTCTTTGAGAAAACAGCATTCCCAATCAGAGCTGGTTATTTTGTGGCCAATTTTCGTACTAGTTGTTGAAGCCCAGAAATCACTCATAAAAATAAAAAAAATAATTTAGGGTTGGATTTTAACCTGGGTAAAAACCCACGGTGGGATTTTTATTTCTGAAGTACTTTTGCATTCACTCACAATATTTTTGCATTCCCCCTGATCCATAGGAACAGTTAGTGTGTTGGTCCAGTCCAGTTGTAATACACTGGCAGTTTAGGGAAACTCTCTGCAAGTACAACAGAAAGGACAAATGATATGACACTTTACATTATGTATTTATTGCTCATTACTCCTTTCAAAAGGCAGAGCTGCGAAAGTATACAGTCAAATAAGCTGAATGTCCTCTTTTTTCACTTAAAAATGTGGGGGAAAAAATTATGAGACAGTGGTACCATTTTTCTTTCTTTTGCTCCTGACTTAATTTTTAGGCACTCATTTTTCAGTATTTAATTTTCAATTATTTAAGAGTCTATTAAATGTATCTATTTTTGTTCCAGCCTGTATGGACATTTCCATCACAGCAGCTATGAACACTGGAGATACAGCATATTTGAGCACGTATGAACTCAAGATTACATTTCTTTTGTTTTTGTTTTGTTTTGCTTGTATGTGGGTGTGCATATCGAGGTGGGGTAGATTTAAAAACATCTACATATTAATATATTTATTTACTCATGCAATGATTAATACTACATGTAGGACTAAGATTAGAATTCAAGATTAGAATAATTTTAACCCACACCTTTCAGTTTACAATATAATTCATGTTGGTGTGAATCTGTTTAACACTCTACTTAAGTGCTCATTTTTAATACACAACATATTGGGCCACACTGAATATTTACAACAATTTTAGGCCATATTGCCCAACACTAGATATGCAGGACAGGTTTTCAGCCTGCAATGACAAACTACACTTGAAAAAAAGAACTGAGAAAAGTTAATCTTCCATCAAACCTCCCGGCTCTCTCTTCTTCACCTTGATGTTGTCTTTCCCTTGTTTGTCAAGTTCCCCTTCCCTTACTGTCTTCTCTTTTCTGCCATCCTTCCCTTGTCATTTCATCACCGCCTCACTGTCCACCTATTCTCATCTACTTTCTCCTCCTTTCCTTCCATCTCTTTCTCTCCGCTGTCTTTCACCTCAGTCTTTCTGTCACAGTGAATGAGAGATGGGGGTCAGCTTGTTGATGCTGGTGTCAGGAAAATCTTATCGGCTCACCGCAGCTTTGGAAACAGAAGTCGCAGCAGAACACCTGTAATATTCCCTCTCCACCCTTCTCAAGACTACATTTGGCAAGCACACATAAGAAGATGGAAGATCAGCTCAGAGTCTACATCTATGTCTTAAAATCACACCTTCCTGGATGTTTCTGTATATACTGTTCCTCTTTCTGTCTATGATTTTTCACGGATAATAATTTTGATATATGTACAGGTATGGTGTTACAATCTACATATTCAACATATTGAATATTCACAAAGTTCAGGAGCACCTTCAAAAGAGTTTAAAAAATGTTAAATACCATGATAATGTTAAAACATGTTTAAATACGGCACATATATTGCCAGGCTTCACCAGCCCATTCTGGTACAGATTTTTCACATTTACAATATTGCTAAATGGCACAAAGAGGAGGCATCAGCTCTTCCAGTGTATGTGGAAATGAAGATTTCAGGGTTTCTTGGAGCAGTGGATCAAAGTAAAGGCCTTATGGGAAATCACTCAAAAGCTGCGACTAAAGAACCAAAGATTCTCTTTGCAACAGGAAACAACAGTGCTGTTACAACTGATGATTACCTATAATGCCTAAAGGGCACTTGCAAAGTTGCTGTGTGTAGGAGTGTGCATCATCTGACAAGCAGAGGACTATCTTTAGTATTGCAATGACTCCAACAAAAGACATTTGAAGACTACAATTACTGCATGTTTTGTAGAAATGGTTTCGCCTTGCATTTTATCCTCCACTGTACTTTTAAAATGAGTTTTCACTACATCTTTGTAGCATGAGGCAGGACCCCATTTTGCCCCCAGAAAAGCCTGAATTCTTCGGCTTAGTTCAGACTGCAGGCAAATCAGATTTATTTCTCAAATCAGATATTTAAGACAGACTGTCCACACTGTTATTTGCAAGTGACCAGATCGTATTTGTGTGTGGAATCACATTACAAACCACCTCCAAATGTGGCTTGGATCCGATTAGCAAAAATCACATTTCATTTTTTTTTGCTGTTCAGAAAATCAATCTGGATATGCCAAAAAAAAAACAGATTTGGGCTGGCAGTCTGAACAAGGCCTTTGTGGCATGGATTCAACACTGCATAGAGCTTCCAGTCCATATTAACATAATAGCCTGATGCACATTGATGCAGCAACAATATTCAAGTAGGCTGTGGCATATGAACTATCCTCAGATGGTATGGCCTAATGCAGGGGTTCTCAACCTTTTGTAACTTAAGGCCCACTTCTGATTGTTAAAACATTTCCAAGGACCACCTTCCCAAATAAATGAAAAAAAACCATAACATACCGGGTGTTTTGTGTTTAAGTGATGGTTTTAGTGCCTCGTTTGACAGGATTTCACCACATTCAACACACTGTGCTGTCATTCAGGCTCAAATTTCCTCACCACACACTTTGGAGCTTTTACTGGTGCAGGGTTGTCTCCCACATCACTTCATTTCAAAAAAGTATCCATTTTGTGTCACTGCATCCGAACGTTCTGTTAGGGAACGTTAGCTAGCTAACAGTGGCAAAACACGTTTGTCTCAACCTGATGGTGTGTGGTGATTGGCTGGTGATATTCAAACGTAATTCATTGAAATTATGCATTTTAATTTGACGTTTTTCATGTATGTGAATTCTTGAGCACATTTAGATATATAAAATAACTAGCTTTGGAAATTACCAAAAAAATAATAAATTTATAATAATAATAATCTCATTTGACAGAACCACTGCCTCCACGGCCCACAAGATGGCGCTCTGAGGCCCACCATTGGGCCCCGGCCCACTGGTTGAGAATGGCTGGCCTAATGTGTCCCAAGAAAACAGTCCCCACACCATTACACCACCAGCAGCAGCCTAAACCTGGTGTGGTCTTCTGCTGCTGTAGCCACTATTAGGTTCAACATTCTGTGCCTCCAGAGATGCATCTTGCGTTACTGTCACCTCCTGAATCAGTCTGGCCTCAACTAGTCCCTCATTAACAAGATATTTTAACCACGGAACTGCTGCTCACAAGATTTGTTTTGTTTGTTTGCTCTCTCAGCAGTTTCTGAGAGTGCCTTTACACCTGTAGTTAAAAAGGTGTTTGTGCCTTTTAGCTTTAGTCCATTTGGTGTTCACACTAGCACTTATTGCAAACAAACCAAGAAGAGTCTGTCGTATGGACTGACAGGTGACTTACTCATGGGAAAGTTTCGGTGAAAACTGCATCATCAGAGCTACATGGACCCATAGAGGAAAATCATATTCTGGTGAATGACAGCAGGTCATGCAGCACATTAATGAGCCTGTTTTATTGTGAGCATCAAAAGTACAGACTGCAACTGGACCTCATGCATCATATATGGTGATGGACAGGTAGAAACATTAAGTGTACCATACCAGGAGTGTACCATCCTGTACTGTAATATTATGGGGGAAGAGTTAGCGTGTGATCGCTATGTTTCACTCAGTATTTAATGAAGAACTGCTGAACTACACAGAGTAGAACACAAGCACAACATACACCTGTTTTTTAAAATGATTTTCTTGTCTGATGGATCAGAAAAAAATCCACATGCTGATGTGTATATGTGTCACCATGGTTACCAGATGATATTGCAGGAATATTGCAGATGCGTTTAATAGTTTATCTTTCAAATTAATATTAAAATCCCATATGCACCAAACAAGTTAGGTGTGAAAGAAAATACTCACACCACCTTGTCTGGCACCAACTGTCACTGAGATCACATTTCTTCACCATTCTGATGTTTGCTCTGAACAACTGAACCTCTTGACAGTGTCTGCATGCTTTAAAGTGACCACTGAGTGTACATAATTGATTTTCAAAAGTGGAAATTCAATGTTTTTCCTGTCCACCTGTTCAGGGAGGTCAGGGGTCATGAAAACATCCCATTAGATTAAATTCCGTGTCTTGCAAAGGACAGATCAGGACAAATGCTCATCACCAAAGGAGCTTGAACTCACAGCTACACGACACTGTTTACAGTAAAGATTTCTATTATAAATGGATAAACTCTATCTCTAGATGTGGCTGACAGTCCCAGCATCACAGCTCCTTTGAGAGTGGAGCTGAACAGATTCAAATAGTCCTGCTGCTGCTCTGGTCCCGCTGTTATGACAGTGATACATTGTAATTGTGATATTCTCTAGCCATTACCCTTTTATCCTGTCTGTCCCCCTAGCCGGACATTCTTTATCAAAATACTCCCTTGTTCTCTATCTCTCTTTCCCTCTCTCCTCTGTTTTGCTTCCCAGCTTGCCCCTCTCCTCTCTTTTGGGCATCTCTCCAGAGACAGGCGACAGACTGTAATGGAATTTTTCTAGCGTCAATCTACGGAGGGGTGATGCATGGCTCCAATTTCCCCAGCTGGAGCCACCTGAGCGGCTGAATCACTGTTGGGTCCATGAGACCCAGAGAGAGAAAGAGAGAGAGAGAGAGAGAAGAAGAGGTAAAGAGGAAAGGAAGAGCATTTGAGGAGGAGAGAGATGGAAAGAGAAGAAGGGAAAGACAGGCTGCACCCGCTCAGACACACACACAGAAGCATGTTGAGACCATTCTTTCTCATCAAAGTGCAACTGAGATATGATGTCTATTACCTGCCCTGCTGAGCCAATGGCACACTGAGTTTATACCGCTCACTGTTCCTCACACTTTGTTTTCCTCCGGCTTCACAATCACCTCTCTCTCCCTCGAAACCTGGTGTTCACTCCACCAGGCGTGAAAAGGGCCCAAATTTAATGGACTAGTGGCAGGTGAGCCAAGATTAATGCTAAATTGGGCACAGGACCCAATAATAAAAAGACAACTGTTTAAAGAGCGAGGGGGTAAGAGAGCGAGTGGTCAAGTAAATGAGAGGGTTACTATTGCCTCTTTACTAACAGAGAGACCCTTTATTAGCCTGTCAGTGTGACTGATTGACCAACCCTGCTGAGGCTCATACCCCTCTGTACGGAGTACAGCAGTTAACACTGCACCGAGTGCTGAAAAGTCAAGGTGGTGCTCACCAGAAATGGTCATAAACAAGCGAACTGAAGGGCATCCTGTGACACAGGCAATGTCTCCAGATTGTTTATCTCTTTATCTTTTTCTCTCTTCCCCCCTCCTCTGTGAGCCACATCTGGTGAAGTTTGTTTCAACATCTGTGGTTTGGCCGTTCGGTCAGCGTGACAGGCTCCAAAAGAGCAAGTCCTTCACAGAGAAAAACAACTTGTGCAAGGCAATATCTGGAGGCTATTGATGACACAAAGAAGGACTGAGGTTCAGAAGAAAGCTAAACAGGAAGACTTTGTTTGCAGTGGGGTTGAAGAGAGATAGAGAAGGTGTAGTTTTTTTCAGGAACAGAAAGTGCCTGAGGAGGAGAGACACACACAGAGGGAGGAAAGAGAGAGGATCTGTAAGGAGGGTAGGAGCAACAAGCCCAAGGAAAACAAGGTGGAAATTATTCATGAATTAAACTGACACAAACTTAACTGGGACATTCAAATAACCAATCCATTATGTATAGGGTTGTTGGAAAGACACCTCCCAGGATGGTGAAGGCAGCTCTACACACAAAGCACAAATTAAAATTAAACTCCCTGCAGTAAAACATAGAGGACCATTGTTTCCTCACTGTGATGCATCTATCAAAGAAAAAGCAACATCCTCTGTTCTCTGTTGGAAAGGTTCTACAATTACATTTGGTAGGAAGATGTCCTTCTTCATCTTCCAAACATCAATTTATTATACTCGAGGTTAAGCGAGGTAGTCTGTCTGCCTATTGCCAGACATTCAAGGGGAAAGTAAAATGGACACGTTATACTGATAACTTTGTCTGAGTAGTCAGGTCGTCCTGCAAAAAAAAAAAAATAATAAAGCAGGCAGCGCTTCCTCTGAAACCATTTCTTCAAATATATTAGGTTTTTCTTTTCTTTCACTCTCCTCTGATGTCTCTTGTCCTGGCTAACATTTCTCTTCAGGCCAGAGAACACTTTGCATGTCTTATGCATGCTAACAAGAGCGGGGGAAAAGATTTTTATAAGAGTGTATGACTGTCAAACGTGCCTTTGTTTCTCTCTGTGTCTGGATGGTCTTAAAGATTGAGAACAATGACAATATCTGTACGTCATGTCTGGAGATACCAACAAGTTCTGACAAAATATGTTGTTTGTTGTTGCCTTCCAAAACAAGCCCATATGAGTGTTTTCTGATCTGATGCCCCTATTGGGAGAACAACATTGTTTGTCAGTGTCTTCCAGAACGGTTACAAATGGCTTTTAAATATGTTTTCTGATCTGCCACCTATGTGGTTAAGGTTTGGTTACATTTAGGCAACAAAAACCACTTGGTTAAGGTTGGGAAAACCTGGTGGTCACTTAATCTTGGCAGGAGACCTGGATGTGAACAGCTGTTTGGCAGTCCAATGTTTTGTATGCCCAGCCATTGACCTCGACCTCCTCCCTGAGATGTTTTTCACCTCAATAACCGTGTCACGCTACTTCTGCCATTGCATTTATCATTCTTAAGGCCACAAGTGGTTGCATTTCAGTAAAACATAAAGATAGGTCACTTTAAATGACAAATGTTGTTATTTGTTTCTGATGAGGACAGGCTTAGGGATCCATAAACTTGGGGACGACCACAGACCGCTCTCTTGTATCTTGAAATGTTCTGTGTGTGCACAAGTGCGTTGCCCTGAGTTACAAATTAAACTAACAAAAACATTACATGACTTCATCAAAGCAAGGGAGGAGGTCCTGCAAATGTCAGTACTATAAAAAGAAACACTTGAGAGATGGCTGGTCATTTAGGAGGGAAAAGGCTGCATTCTGTCCACATCCACCCTCCATCTCCCAGACTACTATCTAAAGGTGGCGAGAATTTCTGTTTCCTCCTAGTTGCCAATCAGTCTTTTTTAGATGTGGAAGAATAATTATTAGAGATGCTAGGGACAATTCTTTGAAGATGATGAGAAATCTGATGGGTGACCCTCTATTTGGCTTGTAATTATTCTCCAGATAGCTCTTGAGGGGATCAGGGCCTCTGCCGGGACCAGAGTTTGTTGACGGACATCTTGGCAAAATGGAAAAATATGTTTATTCGTTTTTCAACCCTTTTCTCTACAGTTTAGTTGTTCTATCCCCCCCCCGCGTGCTTCTGTTTCCTTTGTCTCATCCACAGCTCACCTTGACTGATAGACACACACAATAAAGCAGAGGCGGAAAACAAAAGAGATATTGTAATTTATTATAATCCTTCACTCTTTCCACATCTAAGTTACAGAAAAAAAGGGGAACTTGTTGGAAACCACCCAGCTCTTGCATATTTTATCTGAGTGATCCCCCTTGCTCTGTCCAGGTGTTGTTTATTCATGCCCTCTTCAGTCTGGCATAGAAAGGCAAGCACTCATTTACATGGAAATATCAAAATCCAGCGCGCTGGAGTGCTGATATGCATTTACACACACACACACACACACACACACACACACACACACACACACACACACACACACACACACACACACACGCAAACAGCGAGAGCCTCAAACCCTCAGTCTGCAATTCCAGAAAGTGAGAAACAATCTCCTGGGTTATCGAGCTTAAATTAATGAATTGAGTAGAAGATCATCACATCTTTTCTTTGGGTTGCAATAACAGTGAAACACATAAAGAAAGCTACCTATTGTGAACATACTGATGGGAATTAACTGAATTCTTTCTCAAAACAAAAATCATTCTAAAATGGCAACTTCAAATTAGAGCAATGAGGAAGTTATTGCTTTTCCTCTTCCTCTAGCAGAAAACAGTCTGCACATGTGGCATTATTTCGCATCAAAAATTGACCTTGTCCCCGCTATTTCTTTATTTAAACGTATATAATGGTACAAAAGTTCATCAAAATATAATCAATTATGGTCAGCTGAGAAACAGAAAAAGGTTATTTTTGTATTTTGTAAGTTCAGTTGTTTTTTTTTAACAATTATTGCCTTTTTTTTTCAGTTGTTTTCTGTAAGTTCTAAGTCAAAAATCCCCAAAAATTATATTTTTATTTATTGTCCTGTTAGTAAAAACTAACAGGCATGATGGTGGGGTGTTCACTTTCCTTTCCCTACAGTAAAACACTGGTTTCAGTCTAATCGTTGTTTTGTTTATTGTGCAGCCTTTTAGTTTTAATACCTTGAAAAGTCCTTCCCTACTAGATGTTAAACTAAATGAAGTTGGGGTGGGGTTACAGTAAGGTAAAGGTAGTTTCATAAGTCAGCTTGCAGGAAGATTTCACACAAGTACACATAGCCCCAGGCTTATGATGACCAGCACCACATACCTGTATGTATACACACACACACACACACACACACACACACACACACACACACACACACACACACACACAGACTTCGTGGCCATCTGGCCAACTGATAGTTCGGCTGGATATATTCCCCAGCTCCAGTGTTCAGCACCTCCTCCTCTTTTGCATCACTCTTTCAAGTTTTAATAAGATAACTTTCACCATTTTCCCCGCTCGCATTATTTATTTATTTTATTCTTTTATATTTAATCTCCGCAGTCGGGACACTAGTTCAGTCTGTCAAGTGAGAAAGAGTGAAGGAGAAAAAGAGAGAGGGAGACAGAGAGAGGGGCTCAGTGATCCCTGTCCGGTGCAATCTTCTGCGCTTTAATGAAGTCCAATCTGTGAACACACTGTGGTCGCGTACCCTAAGGCGATCATTGCCTGTCTGCGACACAGAGGAACACATAATAAGCGAATAGCTCCACTGGTGGATGGACTGAGAGAGCCTGGTGCCTTTGAAACATTCCAACTGTACAGACATGAAAGAGAGTCAACTTTTATATTTATATTCTTTTGTGTGATCAAACACAGTACGTCTTTAAAGGTGAGAACTCTCTCTGAGTCGAACACAAATGAAGACAGGTAGTTGATCACAATCTCACGGTCTGCTTTAGTTGAATGATTTCATGTCTACCACAGTACAAGCACACAACACAAAACCATATGCATAAACTATACTCAACTGACTTAAGGCCCACTGCATCGCTATGCAGTGTCCCCCGTCACTGCTGGTTGCCTGTCACACAAAACAAGTTCACCTCAGGGTGCGCCTTCTTTGAAATATTAGTAAGGGTGTAATGATTCATTTGTAGCCGTTATACATTGATTATAAATGGTGCTGATTTGACTGCACTGATCTCATGAAAGAAAAAAAAAAGGATTTTATTACTCACAGTGCACATGAAAAAACTCAAGCCAAGATTCAAAAAGCTAGCCTATCATTATCACTCACCAAAATGCTAAAGCCAAAATTTTCAAACTCTTATCACTTCAATATAGTAGCTTATCAAATCTGTTTATCCCCCTCACTGACAACACTGGTCACAGACTGGAACTTTAAAAAGTTTCCTAAGTATCTCCATATCATACCTAATCTAATAATATTACAGTATGTTAGACTAATCAGCTACATTCCTTACTTTTTCTTTTTTTTTTTGTCACATCAGAACTAAAATCACAAGCGTGCCGAGTAGTATTGACCAATCTTGTTGGAGCGGGCTTTGGTTGCAAAAGAGCATTGGCCGAAATGCAATCTCGGAACCCATCGGCTACCGCTTTTTATCAATCTCAGAACCCTCGCGATTCGTTTTTTATTAGCTTTTTTAAAATGTATCTGCATTCAAATCGTCATCAGATGATAGCAATGACCGGCGCACGGAAGAAGAAGTCTCGGCCCGGATATCTGTTATCTGTCTGGATATCCGCTGGATACACCAGAAGCCCCAAAACATTGGCTGTTGCCCCCAGAGGCTAAATCGGGTTCTGATTGCATGAGAACAGACCTTAATCAATTTAATGTACTATTTCCTATTGATATCTGATTGGACTTTGTGGGGGCTCACCATTAGGACTGATTTAAAAAAGGAGTGGGACTCCTCCATGCTTTGCAAAATATTATTCAAATGTCTGTCTTTAAATGCTACACTGATTAATATATTCAATGTGCAAAATGTTCATGAATACTGATCACATTTGAGAGAGCGTAGTCTTTGCAGTTACTAAAATTCAACTGATGACCTATGGCTGTAAATACATGTAGCCATGAATGAGCTGACATTGTAAAAATTTATGAACACATTTTCAAGATGAATGTGCTCAGAAACATTTTTTATCGGATAATTACCTTGATTCTTTAAACCTTGACAGACTAATTGGGGCTCAGCTCTTGTCAAATCCTTAATCAAAACATACACTCAGTGTAACACTTGTATCAACTAAATGAAAAGCTATGTCTTTTGTATTCTTTCCATATTGCTTGCACATGAAGCCATCAATCTGTGAAGGCACCTGAAGGCCTTGACCTTGTGATCATTAAATAGTCCAACGTGACTGGTGATTCACAATATTAAGATTGGAGGAAGAGTAAAAGGAACATGTGTCAGTGTAAAAGCCCAACAACGCTCTTTCACAGATAAAAGTAAGATAAATGCTCACTTAGATTTTGGGATGAGGTCTTGCAATCGACCTCTCTTGCTGTACACTCCCGAAAACATTTATATCCACTTGGGTTAATGATTGCATACATCTAAGACAATGCCTTTTAACAATCTCCAGAGGACAACCTCAGCATTTTAGATTAAGTGCAACGAGGTGAGGAGAGCAGTCACACCCTTTTGCTCAGATCACAACATATCATGCATTATGAATGTGTTATGGACTACTGAGACTTCAGTCAGCTGAGATATGACTGATGTAAGGTCTCTAGGGAAATGAGATCAAGCAGAATTTGGGACTCTCTTCTCCCAGAACATTTTGTCAGGAACTTTAATTAGACAGCGTGGCTACAGCACTTGAGTGTTGCGATTTCACAGTAAAAAACAAAAAATCTTGTTTACCTGTTGCTGTAATCACAATAAGGTGTGTTAGACAGTTACATTGTGAACTAGATGAGTTTGGTTCCATGGAAGGCAATGTCGGTTAGTCGGTCCACCACTTTGGTCCAGACTAAACTAGCTCAACAACTATTGGATGGATTTCCATAAACTTTTGTACAGACATTCATGGTTCTCAGAGGATGAATCCCAATGATTTTTGGTGATCCCCGACTTTTCCTCTAGGGCCACCATGAGTATTGACATTTGTGGTTTTGAGTGAAATGTCTCAACAATATTAGATGGATTTCCATGAAATTTGATTCAGACATTCATGTTCACATCAGGGTGAATTATAACTCTGGTGATCCCTTAACCTTTCCTCTAGTGCCACCATCAGGTCGAAATTTTATTTTGTCCAATACTTTGGTTTATGACCAGATAACGGCAAAACTAATGACATTCCCTTCAGCTGTACTTTGTGTTTAGTGATATATTAGCAAATGTATAGCGTACAAATAACTGAGATGGTGAATATGACAAACATTTGACCTGTGAGCATTGTGTTTGCATTCTGATGTTTAGCACAAAGTACTTCTGTGGCTAAGCACAGCCTCACAGAGCAGCTTGCATTGCTGTAAAGAGGCTTATGAATGAGAATGTGAATGGGATCCCGCTAAAAGATAAATGAATAGATACTGAAGAGACAGTCCAAACTTGTGAACATTTGTCACAGGACAGATAACAACTGGCCTACCCTGCCACTCTGCCCCTTTATCTTAGCTTTAAAATGAACTTTACTCAGAAAAATCCTCTTAATTCCTTATTTTATCAACATACAGTGCATCCGGAAAGTATTCACAGCGCTTCACGTTTTCCCACATTCTGTCATTTTACAGCCTTATTCCAAAATGGAATAAATTCATTTCTGTCCTCCAAATTCTACACGCAATACCCCATAATGACAAAGTGAAAAAAGTTTTTAGAGAGTTTTGCAAATTTATTAAAAATAAAAAGCTAAGAAATTACATGTACATAAGTATTCACAGCCTTTGCTCAATACTTTGTTGATGCACCTTTGGCAGCAATTACAGC
>LKNJ01000689.1:0-129476 GCA_002120245.1 Maccullochella peelii
ATATATAAATATATATATATTTTCATATGAAGTCATATCTGAATGTGCTGAACTAATTGTGACCAATGTCCCTTACAGTAATGGGTTGGTGTATGAATTTTCAAACTGAACTACCTTGACCTGAAAATGCAAACTGGGCCTGTGGAAGTTAAATGATGTCAAGTTTTCAGAACAAGTGAAAATAAGATTTAGCACGGTTATTAAAACTACAACCTGCTGTGAAGAGAAATACATGTCGTATCCCCACACACATTTTACTGTCTCCGTTCAAGATTCAATTTCTGTGAGGAAACATTTTGCACTGTAACTGTCTTTAAGTGAGCAGCACACTCTGACGACTCGGCTAATGGCTAATAAGAGATGGGACATTTCCGCTCTGGCTCTCAGTAGAGATGGACACATGGTCAATATGAGTCAAAGAGAGAATACTAAAGGGACTTCCTTTTACCATTAATTACATCCTGGCTGCACATTTAGTTAAGGTAGATGCCATTAGCACCCAGGTGTCAGTAGCCAACAATGCTATTTGCACCCGGGGTGGAATAGCCCTGTCGTTTAAAAACCACCAGCGGGTGACGAGACGATCTGTGGCCCGGAACCGATGCTCAATACCCACAGCCTTTAATAACCTCGCTCTGCTGATGCTGCACGTGGGAGAAGTTAGCCCTGAGAAGTACAAAAGCCTAGCCAAGTAGTTTTGGTTCCTAAACCTAACCCAACTGCTAGTTTCACAATGTTAACTGCATGTTAGAAAGTCTTAGCTTTACGAAATAACCACCCGCGGACAACACTCAAGCCGGGTGTCAATAGACGAATAGCTGCCGTGTGACTATTCTCACCCGGGTACAAATAGACTCTCCATTCGGTAGTTAACGTGTACCCACTGCATCAAAGAAAACCAGAAACTATGTGATCATTCACTGTATTGCCTTTTCCCTCCAGTAAATTAGATTACATTTTCTATATGCAGTGTCATCAAGAATTAAATGAATGAATCTAAGTATAGCTGTGAAGAGAGCGCATAACACAGCTGCGTTTAATTTTATTAGCATTAATAAAATATGTATTCAGCTCCTACAGTTAAATGAAATGCATTCATTGTAGAGAGCACAGGACCTCTGAGCACCTACAAACGCTACATACAGTTTTGCTATGTAACACTATGGATCTGAATGACAGTCTTAATTTATGTTAAGGCTACATTTCTTTGTGTCTCCTGCTCTTTTGTTCCTCCTCGCTCTCTTAAATCTGCTGGCTCCCAATGGTGGCTCTCAGCTACCTTCTTGTCTTTCTTTTGTGTTGCGAGAGATGAGCCCTTAACAGCTGCAGCTTACATCCACCGTGTCTCCTTCCCATACACACACACACACAAAATGTTGCTTCTTTAGACCCGAGCCAATTTCACACACAGCTTTAGGGAAATTAGACAACGTCTTTGTTTGTTTTGTTTTTTTAAACGCCCTGTTGGAGAAACCAAACAGCCCAGCTGATGGGTAGGAAGGAAGCGGTGCTGCTGTGCTTTTGAACGTAACCCCTGCAAATATCCTGCTTTTTCAAAGAGTAACAATGACAAATGCGGCTCAGCAGGTGCTTGGGATGGTTTGAAATTTAAATGAACATCAAAGGGAGATAAATGAAGATACGTGTGTGAGATGGTTCAACTCAATGAAAATCGTGAGGTTAAGAAGGTATGTTGGCGTGTGAATTCACTCCTTCAGACATACAGCAGGTTAAAGTCTAAACATCTGCTTTTAACTTAAATATGCATTATTAGACTGAGTGGTTTAACAGTGAATAGTCTTTTGTACTGTAACCGTGGTTGTTTGGTCACCTTGTGGGCAGATCATCAAGTTAAAGGTCAAAGGTCACTTGGTGGTCCCAGGTGTTTTTTGTGTGTCTGCAGAATCCGCTGGACTCGGCTGTGGATCTGCTCCCAGTAGGATGGACTGGGCTGACTGGTCTGGAGCCTTAGGAAAACAAACACAGAGAAATGACACATTAAAAACCCATAAACAACTTAATTGAGTTTGAGTCACATATAACTGCATCAAGCTGTGCTGACAACAAATATTGTGATCAGTTTAAGGCTGCAACTCTAATATTTTCATTATTGATTAATCCAATGGTTCCCCACAAGGCATAAAAAGATGAGCCTGAGGGGTCGCAAGACAATTAACAGAAGAGGAAAGCAATAAAAGATATAGTTCTGCAAACAAAGTTATGCTTATTTTTTTCAATCTTGCCTCTTAGATCTTTTTCTGGTGAATTACTATTCAGGACTATTCAAGTAAAGCAAGGAAAATGTGGCTGTTTTGAGGGCTCACAAGACAAAAAGCTTTAGTCTACAATATGTCAGAAAATAGTGACAAATGTCCATCACATGCTCCCAGAGCCAAGGTGACATCTTCAAATTACTTATCATGTGCGATCAACACTCCAGGGAACAAAGATATTAAGTTACAATGATATAAAACACAACATGTTGAAAAATGACTTCAATAGTTGCTTATCAAAATTTCTCTAAATAATATAACTTACAAACAATGCCTGTCTTTTTCCAAGATGTCAAAAGACAGGTATTCCTTTTGTCCACTAGTCTGTGCTGTAACATAACATACAATGTGAGAGTTGATGCAAAGCTGAAACTATCGGTACACTGACTTGACACACACTTTAGGTGTACTGTGTTTGACAAGATACTTTTAAAATATGTTCATTTTGATTGCTATACATTCAACCTTTTGTGCAAAAAACAAAAAAGTAATTTCACAATTGACAGAATCCACCGTGCATTTCAACTGGAGGCATAAATGTGCTTCATCAATACAATATAAATGTGTTTGCAAGTCGGCCACAGGCAGTTATGAAATCAAAGCTCGCCCTGACAGACAGACAGAAGTGAACAGTAATGAATTCCAGTATTGCCTATTTGTTGGGAGTGGAGGGGTGATGACTGGCTGGCTGATGTCTTGGCCTGGCTCACAATGTGGGAATGGAAGCTTTTCATCTGTAATCAGATAAACTCGCTACCTGCTTGAAAAAGTCATCAAGGACAAATCATCCAGAGACATGAATAGAGTGAGACTTCGGGGCTTAGGGAGCAAACGTCGCCACTGGCATCTGTCATTTTCTTTATAGATCAAAGATTGGTGGTAAGACGTGCCCCTCTCCCTGTCGGAGGGAATCTACAAAGGCCCACTCTAATCTCCCACCCTGCAACTCCTGTCGCGTTTTCAATTGAGAGGAAAGTATCATTCATTTCCTACAATTTACTTTGCAGTTTAAGATTGTCTATTGATTTTAATGTTTACTTATGGACTGAGCAGAAGGGAAGGGGAAAGGAGAGCAGAAACAAACAAACAAACAAACAAAACGGAACATCGGCCCCATCGGTGTGTTTAACTCGCAGCTGCCATGATTGATGACAAGGCCTCTCTGAATCTATTAAAGCGTGCATCGGGTCAAATGCATCAGACTCAAGCTGAAACACAAATCAATACCATTTTCCTCTTTGTTTTCCCTTCTCTCTGCCTCCTCTCTCTGTAATGAACAAAGATGACAAGACATCAGCTTCTGTAATTTAAGAGGTGGAGGGAAATTCATCCTGCCTGTCGAGTGTGATCAAAATTAAAGATTGGACGTGTATGAGCTTGCGCACATACACACGCACACATACATATACACACACACGGAGCAGCAGCAGTGCATGACTAACATCTCATGGGATTGCCATATATTTGCCGTATACTGTAATTGGAAACTCATACAGGTGCATCTTTTGTTTTTAAGATCTTTTGAGCAAACACCAATGATTTACACAGATGGATCAGGATAAATTCAGGGCAAACACCACAAAAATAAGGATTATGTTTTCTCTCAGCTTTTGGCGAGTGTGAAGAAAATCTGCTGTTTTTGTGGCCAGAAAAAACAAACACAGGAGTCTGAGGTGATCCTGAGAGCGTTTTACAGATGTACATCTGAAGATCAACACTCAACACCAAGCTATAAACAAATATGCTAATTACCACTGCAACACTCATTTAAAACACTCACAAAAGCGTTCACATATTTTCAAGGTCAGGTTGAGGGGAAGGTTTGCATTATCTATTGATTTTACCTTTCTCGGAGGGAATGATTGAGATTCAGAGGACTTCTGGAGTTTGACACGGTGGTCAGGGCGGACTGAGCTAAGGCTGCACCTCTCACAGGGCTTTTGGTCTGGGTTTCAAGTCTGGACTGTGTCTCTGGAGACGACTGGACTCTCACAGAACCTGACTTCACCTGCAAGAGGTCACAGGGCAACAGGGTTTGAGTTAAGTCACAGTTTTAACTAGTGAACGCACTTTATAGTTTTGTCTTTGAGCTTTTCTGAGAAATGTTTTATGATAAAATTGAATGAGAATGAGAAGATACAGTAAGTTTATTGAAAATAGTACATTAGAATAACTTCAGAATACGTTTCTTAGAGAAAAAGGTCTAAAACACTGCCAATTGTGTGAACATATAATTTGGTATGTCTGGTTTAGAGTATGTGTACGTACAGTGACACTGTGCATTCGTTGGTTTGAAATGTTATAATTAGACTTACTCTGGCTGTTCTTGGTCTGTAACTCCCCAGGAGAGAAGAATCTGCAATGACAAAGACAAGTTATGAGTTTAATTTAAACAGAAAACTCAGCTTTTGGGCAGCATAACATCAACGGTAGTTCCTTTAAATAACAAATAGAGATTATTCCTTAAACATAAACAGGTGTAAGTGATAATTCGTAGCTTTGCACTGTTATCACGCTATGGCAACAAAACATATTAGAACCCATTTCATTAGACTCATTACTGAAGCTCAACAACCCAAAAATAGAAATGCAGTCCATTATTAATTTCAAAAGACCCCAATCTTGATATATTAGGCCATTTACAAAGTTATTTCTGCAGCAAGTATAGCATGGCCTTAGGTGTGTAACAGTACATGTATTAGTTTTTGCATGTGAGAGTTAAGGCCTACCTGTGTGATCAGCTGCGAAGCTGACAGAGTGTCGATGCATGCTACCATTCTGTGGAGAGGAGGAAGGCGTTCCCATCCCAGAGACACTACTGCAAAGAGAGACCTGGCATAAAAAACAACAGAAAAATAATCATAAAGCACTGTTGTAGAATGAATTACTTTGCATAGTCAGGTTGTTTTGGCACTCAGTAAGGAGTATTTTTCACTTCTTTCACTTTTAAACAGTATCCTGAGACTTAAACATTAATCAATCACACAGTCTACGGACTTCAAATAAGAAATGCCACGACGAAAACAGACAAATGTTTTGCCTGCTATGCTGCGTAAATGAAATCATCAGAATACATTCATCACATTCACTCATTGCTTTAGTTTGTGCAAACAAACAAAACAAAGAGTTTTAGAGAATAAGCACCTTTCTCAAAAAAACATGGGTTAGGTTTTCTGTAGGAATGTGCTTCCCTCTACACAAACAAACAGGGAGCTGAGGCTCTGAAACATGCACTGATAATGCATTCACCATGGGGCTAAGCTACTTCATTAGGTATCTATTTGTTAATTGCAGCTTGACTCTCAATTACTAGGGTTAATTGTCGACAGAAGACTCCCCCAGGAAAACCACAGCGGGAAAAACATGCTCATCTCTTTAATAAAACGCCCGTTGTATTCTAGTAAATTCCATTCATGTGTGACAAAAACAAACAACTCTGTGCCTAATCATTTCTTTTAATAACAGCATGCTAGTGGATTTTGATATTCATACCTCAGGATTAGATTTGATGCAAATGAAGAAGGGGAGGGAGGAGCACAGAACTAGAGGCTGTGTTGTTCTTGTCCATCAACTGTATATTCCCCAAGGCTGTGTGATCAGAAAATCACCCCCTTTTATATGCAAATCTCGCATAGCAGTGATACGGCCATAATTAAAGTGTTAACAAATAACTGTGTACCAGCCTAAATCCAGGACGTGTGCTAGTAAAGCACACTCCAGCCCTCAGGATGATAGGCCATATTACATGTGCACATAGTGAGACATTTTTATGACGTCAAAATCCATTAACGGCTCAGGTAAAAAGATTAACACTCGCTCTTATTATGCCCACCACTTAATCTGGACACTAGACGATGTTAAATTTTGGGAAGCCCCCACTGAGGTTTGAACTACATCAATTCAGGATCCCATTAATTTTAGAACCGCTGTTCACTGAACACATGTATTATTGGCATTAAACAAACCATCATATCACTTTTTTATCTGTTGCCATCAGTTTGGAGGAATATATCTATTGTTACCAACCAAGAAAGGTGGCTGGCTCTCAGTCTCCTTCCTGAAGTGGTGAGGCCCCAGCTGGAGATGGCTAAGCCTCTGCTGGGCGTCCTCTGAAAGCTGGCACATCTTGCGGTGGGTGTAAGGGGACAAGGCTCGTGTCCTTGAGGAAACTGTGGGCTGCTGGTAGCCAGAGTCTACAGAAACTCTGGGAGATGCGTGTTTTCTTTCCTTCTTGTTTTTCTGGGGACTGCGGCCGGATGATGATGAAGAAGGGGAGTGTCTGGACGTCAAGGACGGAGCAGAGTTTGTAAATCTAGCCTCAACGTTTAACTTTTCCTTCCCACCTTTCAAAGACACACAGTTCGCATCATGTATTTTGGAAAAATGCCCGCTGGATGGCGAAGACGTTTTTGCTGAACTCTGTCTGGATGGAGTTAAAGATGGCCTCACTGGAGAAAGACAGCAAGTCTGGAGGTGCAGGGACAGAATATGAGAGAGAGAGTAAGAAATATGTTGTTCCAACATGCCATGGCTACCATCACAGGTCTCTATTTTGAGGTGACACGTAACATTTGTCTCAGCAGTTTAGATTTCTCTGCAGACCACAATGTTGTTCCTTTACACAAGCGTCAGCCATTTCAGCCATTAAAGGCAGCTGCTCTCACTCTCGACACAGACATGCTCTCAGTGGACAAAACCATTAAACCATTAGCTAAATCATTCAGCTTAAGTGTTACAACAACAACAGCTCTCACAGTCAGCACTGCCATGGAGACAACCTCTGCAGAATTACTTCAATAACTCTAATGGCCACTAACATCATTCTCCGATGCAATATCCCACTTCCTGCGGGTAATGCCAACTGGGGATAAATACGTTAAGATAAAATGTTAATTGCATTTGATGGCCATCTCCAGTCTAATATGATAAAGAGGCATTACCTGGCTGTAAAACAAAGATAATCTAAATGCTAATAAGGGAAATCACACAACATTAAAACTATTTTTAAGAGAAACTAAATGTTGAATACATCCTCACTGAGGTTGCCATTTGAGAATGGTCTAATTTAATGGAATTAAGCAAGGTATGCTCTCCCACCCCCACATCTACCACCATCTCTGACTTCTTTCAGCTCTTCTGTCTGTTCTTCGCTGGGCGGCCACTAAAAATCAGTCAGTTTTCCTGTCACCAACTGAGTGGTGAAGGCTTGTCTGATGTGATTAGCTGCTATTTCCACTGCTGGTATTGTGTGGTAAAGACATTGCTTGGGATGTGGATACATAATAACAAGACTAAGAGTCTACAGCCATGCTAGTGGCTCTGTGAGACTGTACAGCAGTGCTTTAGGCTAAATGCTAAGCACACCCATGGCACTAATATGCTCACAATGATAATGCAAACATTGTGACACTAAGCAGGTATAATCTTTATGAACACCGTCTTAGTTTCGCATTTTAGCATGCTAACATTTGCTAACTAGCACTAAACACAAAGTACACCATAGGTTGATGAATTTTTGTGGGTATATTAACCAAAGTATCTGACAAAAAGAAATGTGACCAGAAGATGGTGCTAGATGAACAGCATCACCAGAGTGATTACAATTCATCCTGAGGGGGACATGGATGTTTGTAACATATTTGATGGCAATCCATCTAACAATTGTTGAGATATTTCAGTCTGGATTAAAAACAGTAATGAGAGTGAGAATGAGAATGATAACAATTAAAAAAAGATAAGAGCACCAAAAAAATCTGCAAAGAAAGAGTAAGACAAAGCTAAAAACTGTGTGTGTATTCATCACCACAGTTTCAGAGGCTTTGCCATCACTCTAAATCTCTATTAAAACAGGACATGGTTTGTCAGCTGGGCGGGCAGGCAGTCAGGGAAATGCCTATGCTGAAGACCCATTAGGAGAGAGAAAATGGAGAAATTCTACTGTCTGACAGCCACAGCGGTGCTCTGATCCAGACATCCCCCTGAGGGGCCTGGAGAACACTCTGACAATCTGCTTCGCTGTCAATGACATCCCATTTAAACAAATAGCTTAGCTTAGGTTACTGCACCTGGGAAATGCATGGTAGCGTTTTTGTCATAACATACAAACTGCTGTGTGATGGATCATATGTTACAAACAGGACTGTTTGTGAAAGATTTTCATTCTCACTGTTTTTTCAAGTAACAGTCTTTTTCAGTCTAGAATTGGAGCATTATTCTACCCTCCCAGTATCCATCTGCTGAGATTACCTTTGCACACACTTACCTCACATACGAATGCAGATTCACACAAGACCATGAAGGAGTAGATTCAATTTAAGTAGGGCTGCAACTAAGGATTATTCTGATGAATTTGCCAGTTATTTTTTCAATTAATCGTTTGAAAAACAAGTGAAAAATGGCCATCACAATTTCCTAAAGCCTAAGGTGATGTCAACAAATTGCTTTCTTGTCAAACAGTCCAAAACTTAGACCAAGAAAAGCAGCAAATCCTCACAACTGAGAAGCTGGAACCAGAGTATGTTCGGCTGTTTTTTTGCTTAAAAAAAAAAAAAAAGATAAACAGTTATTCATTTTTCCAAATACTCTATCCACTAATTGATTAATAAACCGACTGTTTCAGCTCTACACTGAAAAACGCAACATTGGATGGGAACATAAAACAAAACTTGAAGACAAGAGAGAGAGTCAGAAAATTCTTCAAAATGTAAATTGTGATTTTATACAGCTGAGCACAGTTACGTTTAAAAATCCACAAGGACACAGTGGCAGAGATACAGGTGACCCTCATCTTGGATAGTTAATGTAAAAAAATGACTGACTGGTTCTGTGACAAAAATTGTGTAAACTCCTGTCTAGTCAGAGATGTGAGAGAAGCCTCACTATCAGCATCACAGATCTGCCTCTGCGTAATTACATTCACAAGGAGAGAACAGATATCCTTGAAACACTGCCAGTATGGATAGATAGATGCAGTAGCCATGGCAACAATAGAAGATGTGTATGTATGGTGGAAACAGACAAATCTGATGGCGAGCGATACCACTCATTAGAGTCCTCTGGAGATTAACTGTTCACTGTTCTACCTTTGGTCAACACTTACACAGTAATGCTAAAGTATGTAGCTGTGATGTGTTCAAATTCCAGACATTTTGAAGTGTCACACAGGCCAATAAACACACTGTTTACTTGACTGTGGCACTTTGATTGATTTAAACTGGTAAAATTTTGTCTAAGCTGTTCAGAAAAGACCATGAACAGACAACAAAATGTATGTATAAAGAACAGACTCTTTTGCAGATCAACAACAGACATAAAGCAGATAAAACAAAAGCAGACAAAGGTACAACACATGTGATAAACTGAACATACAGTGTGTGTGGTTATGCACAGACCAATGAAATGTAATAAAAGGACACACTTACATGTGAGGCAGGCCAGCTGTCTCTCCCATCACTCTCTTCTATGACTGATGTCGTGGCAAACTCCACTTTGGGGGAGATTCCCTAGAGGGAGAGGGACAATAGGAACAAACAACACCTTTAACAGGGAGATGAAGACAAAAGGACAGATAACAGCACTGCTTGGAACAACAATTTACAACGACAAATCTTCAATCTACGCCTGGCTTGAGGAAAAACAAATTGCAGAAAAGAGAAAGGCTCCAGTGATGTTTAAATAATATGGCATTTGGAGAGAGACATCTAAATTGCTATGTAGGCCTCAAACACAAACACATAAAAGCAACGGTGAGGGGAATAGTGCTTAAAGACATTTCAATACGCCA
Organism: Maccullochella peelii; assembly: GCA_002120245.1. Lineage (NCBI taxonomy): Eukaryota > Metazoa > Chordata > Actinopteri > Centrarchiformes > Percichthyidae > Maccullochella > Maccullochella peelii. The sequence continues at coordinate 10,057 of LKNJ01000689.1, forward strand.
GTTAGTGCCTCGGAGGACAAGGTGAGGATAGAAAAGCAACCCGCAGCCTCGGAGAGATGAAGGAATGAAAGGAGGAGGAGGTGGGGAGAGAAAGTGATGATATAAGAAGAGGAGGAGGAAAAAGCAAAAATGCAAGGAAGTTCTCATTTAGTTTTTCTGTCTGTATAGGAGAGACGGTTGACAGCTCTATAAAGAAAAATGCTATCTTTTCTGAAGAAGCTACTCCACTTTGTCTAAGACAAGACAGTGCTTTTGAATTGGTTATCTTGGTAGTGTACCTGCCCATCATGTGCACAGACATATGAGCCACAGAGATTAGGAGGACACTCACTAAAAGAAGGCAACACTCTTTTCCAGTCTATGAATGACACGTGTAATATCGGTGCCAGTCAAACTGGATCACATGGTGGGGTCGCTGTGACATGTGAGCAACGTTTAAACTGACATCCCCCCTTTAACTAATTCAACAGTGTGCAGCAGCTCAGATACCTTTGCAAGCTTGAAATACATGTGTTATACCTGGGCCCATATTTATCAAACTTCTAAAAGTTAAATTTTGGACTTAAGTGGAAGATAAAAGTAAAAGTCTTTGACCTTTACTCTTACTTGCAAACTTAAAAAGTAAAAGTTATTCATCAAATTTCTTACAACTTGAATTTAGGAGAGCTCAACTGGTCTCTTTGGTTGGTTAAGGGCAGATCCCAGATTCCCTAGAGGGAGAGGGACAATAGGAACAAACAACACCTTTAACAGGGACTTGCCTGCTACAGATGACTGCAGCAGGCAAGCACACCTGTTTTCTGTGTGACTGTACAAAATATCATTGGCCGTGATGAATAATACGTTAGCTGAAGCAGTAAAATTAAGGATAGAGTAGATTTAACCTATTATCTGAATTTTATAGGATGTTACAACATTTATGTCTTTTTTGCATTAATCAGAGGTGTAAACAACAAGAATTTGTATGGCATTGATTTTGTTTGCAATCACTTTCCATGCACCTTTATTGTGGTACTCATTTCTCCTTATTATACTATTTCTCTGACGTACCTCGTCTACCAACGGCAGAATTTTGTTCCAGTTTCTTATTATTTCTTCCCTAAAAATTGAATTATGTATGTTTTTGCAGAATAACATAGCACTGAGTAAATTATAAGGATTTTTTTTAAAGAATGTACAATATGGCAGACGTAGGGTAAATCCATATCTCTTCCTTCTCTGAGCATACATGTGATCAATCATGTGATCACGTGAGCGCCGCTCTTAAAAGTTACTTTTACACTGTGCTGTGAGTTGGAGTAAGTCACTTGATACATGTCTCATTGTTCACACTCAGCGAATAACTTTTTTACTCCTCAGTTGACTCTTTAGAGCTTTCTTAAGTGTAATTCTTAGAAGTTAGATTAATATGGGCGCAGGTGTTGGAAGGACGATAAAGAAAAGCATAAAAATAATAAATGGAAAACAGCCTACAGGAAAGGAGGAGGATCTCTTCATCAGTATCTCTCGCTCTGCAGCTCCTTCTCTGGAGCTCAGTCTGGGACCAGGGTACAGGAAATCTCTGCTGCTTCCCTCCATTGTTGCTAGGATCTCACCCTCTAAAAACCACACAGATAGTAAAGAGAAACACACACATACACATCGTCCAAGACCCTGTTTTTGCAGTGTACTGGCTAGATACAGTTGGGACTTAACATGCCCATATGGCATCATCAGAAAGCATACCTGGAGGCACCAACTGAATCAGCTCAAAAGATGTTGTGTCAGCTAAGAGGAAGGAAAGCACAAATAGACTGTGAGCTAATGATCAGTATCACAGCTAATAGCCTATAAGCTTGCATAGCAGAGGATTGAGGACGAAGAGATGAGGAAGCAAATCCCAGACGGCCGTTTACCTTCGAGGAGGTCAGCTACATCAGCAGGGTCAACAACGCCGGGGAAAGTCTGGTAAAGCAGAGTACGGAGAAAGCCAATCAATACTTATAACAAGATGAGACAGACAGCCCGGTATCTAACTCTGCCATTCTCCCCAGGGAAAAAGAAGGCCTCTTTCATCAGGAGTTGGGGCAGTAATGTTCAAATTGGAGGTTTGCTAGTTTGAATCCTCAGACTTAAGAAAATAAGCCAATAACGGCCTGTTCTTGACCATTAGTCTTTTGCAGATAAAGGTGCAATGTATAGGTATTAGTAGGAGCCAACATGAGGTCTGGGATGTGACATGTGATATGGATCCCTTTTGATATTGGAAAAATATGCCACTAGTCCTCCTACCATTTCTCTCACTAAATCTGGGGAAATACAAAATAGCCACAGACATAGGCGCAAGATGTAGAATTACGTGATGGAGGCAGCTCTTGTAATCCTGTAATACATACCAATAATTCTTACCTTGACGAATACCATTTTGTGGTGGAAGAGTAAAGGGAATACAGGTGGCAAACAGGGAGTCTTCCTGTACTGGCCCATGATACACACACTGAGGTAGATATCGTTCTTTCTAGACAAGAGCACTCCTGGACATGTGACCTGCACACAAACAGTGTAATTAGGTGACAACAGTGACAGGTCAGGCATTCTGTTGTTTTTTAATGTCCTTTATTGGCAGATTTCTTTCCATGCACAAAAAACAAAAAAAAAATCAGTTTTACTAGCCACAGGAGTGTAATCCTCTGACGAAGTACCCATATCAGTAGGACCTTTTTACTGCTACCAAATAAGACAATAAAGTTTATCTAAAAAAGTGGAAAAGACCAAATCAGCTTATACTGATCCACAGATACTGCATTAAAGGAAACATAACATTTAAAAATCTGTACACTCAAAGTGGCTGTAATTTAACTGTGCTTTACAGACATGTTCAAGGGCATCTCTATTAGTTAATGACTCAGGCGGGTGTATAGGTGGGAAACCGCGGATCACTACTGCGCAGACCCTGGCTCTAAATGATGTCACCAGCGTAGTAATCATCATCATTTGTCCAGTGTAGTAATCATTTCCGGTATTGCTTTGGTCACATGACATGGAAGCTATTGAAAAGATTCAAGTGTTCCACATGAGACCAATTTAGTATGATTTTCAATCATAATTTTCATTCATATGGGCAAGTCATCATTAAGATATTGAACACATTGGTTTTGTGCCAATTAAACAGTAATTTATTGATGCTAACTGTCCTCCTGCTGCCAGCACTCAGTGAAATTGAATATCCAACTTAAAACTAACTTCACCACGGTGATGAAGCTGGTCAGATAAATTAGCTACTAAGATACAGCATGCTCGATAAAATTCACAATGTTCAGGAGGATTTGGGAAAAGGCATTCACATCTATCTACGACATTTATACCAATTTATGAGGATAAGCTAACTTAACTTACATGTTAAGTTAGTTAGCGTTAGTTGGGGAACGTTAAGAAAATGTTTGTAAAGGGAAGACGATGTAAACTCGCTAGCTAGCTAGCTTGCGTTAACTAAGCTACAGTACCTGGTCAGTTTTGCAGCATTAGGACGCACTTACTGTCTGAATGTCCAAGTATACGCTACATTTTAGAGACTTCTGATGCACTTTAGAGGAGGAAAGCTTCTTCGTTGAAGCCATGCATCCAACTTTCAAAGTTCGTTGTCATAGCTGCCAAACAGCAACAGTCACAGAGCGGATGTACAGTCATGTGACCAGGAAGTGGCAAATCAAAAGCTCTCTCTGCATACACCACACATTTGAGCTCACAACCACATCTGCCTCTACCATTTAAACATTTAATTTAATCCAAAATGTGTGTTAAAGTTCCCTGAAATCTGCAGTTAAGTAGCCTAATGAAAAAGTGCATGCTTAGTCAACACCAGAAATAGAACTACAGCCTACATGACCATAAATAGATCTATACATGTAAACAATGCAACAAAACAGCTGAAGATACTTTCAAGATGTTCTTTATATACTGTAGGTCTCATTTATATAAAAGCAATCATTAATGATCTCAGTATTGCTATAAGAGGGCAACAGGCACAACATTATAATTAGTGTTTAAAGGCTAATTATAATACCAACAGAGATAATAACACCATGCAATGAAGTCATAAAATAAGTCAGTAACAGAGGGGAAATATGCATTAATTTACTGTATAAACAAAAAACGGAGCTGCTGAATGAAGGCCTCAGATTAAGTTTAGATGTGTAACTAGTCTGTCTTCCTTTGGCTTTCTGTTGTCCACATTTTATAGTCACACACATTTTATAGTCTATCGTCAAATAACCCAGGAGGAAACTCTGATTTTAGTCCTGCAAGTACCAGTCATCCCACTGTTACAAATCTGTGAAAATAAGTCTTTATAGCCAGGGAGGTGTGGAGCTTCTAAAGGCAATGAAGTGTGAAGGATCCTCCTGCTACGGTGCTCTGCATTTTATACATGCTCAGTCTGCGTCCGTCCTTCCGTCCGTCTGTCTAGTGCCTGACACCCTGGCTCTTCTCCCTCTCTCTGTCTGCTGCGTCTCTGCCAACACCATTGCCCTTTCCATTACCGTCGCCTGTGTGAGACTTCCCGTCAGAGCTGGAGACAGAAACATATTAATATGAATGACTGAGATGGTACAAAATAGCAAAGCAAAACTACATTCATTTGCTTGAGTATGAACAAAATTTAAAATGAAAATCATATCAAAATATTTAATTTCATATTTATTTATTCGTAATGCCATACTGTTTTACCTTTGAATGTGAGTTGGTCTGTTGTCCTTGATGAGGTTGTTGAGTTTGTAGTAATCTAGGAAGGTTCGAGCCACATTCCTGCCCAGTTTCATGTCTGAGGACAGGAAGTTAAAGCTAATTGTCTTTGGATGACCCTCAGGTAACACTGCTCAAAACATTTCTAGATCAGTGGTTCCCAAAATGGATGGTGGCCTCTTTGAGGAGGCCGCAGAGCACAGAGCCATTGCATTGAATTGTGGAGTGAAACTTAAAGCTGCACAGGGAATTATCACTCTACCGTGTCTCACCATTCAACAGAGCATTTTAGCATCTTTCAATTAATTGTTTTGGTTTAAAGGCCCATGACGTTACGTTTGGTTTACTCACTGCTCTTAACAGGCAGCTGTTTTTAGCTAAAAAGCTGGAATAAACCCATTGTACGACATCTGTGCAGCAGAAAAATCCTAGGAGGGCGTAAAATGTTTTCGTCTATGAGAGATAAAGTTCAAGGCCCACAGTCTTAGATAAAGCTAAAAATTCTGGAAAGTAAACTTTCCAACAATCTAGAAGGAGGGTGAAAAATGAATAAAGATATAAAACCGAATTTTTCTCTGCGATCTGTGATGTATATTTGCATGACACATTCAAAGCATTAAATCTCCACTTTTTGGACACGTTTAACATAAAGCAATATTTTTAAAAAGCCTTAAAAACATCCCCCGTGTCATCACCAATACACCCAGTGAGGTACAGTAAATAACTAGGGACTAGCAACTGGAGAAATGAGTAGTGTAAATCCTCAAGGTATAACACATTGCATTCTGAATTAAGTGAGGCTAAATCAACTGCATTTCACTCACGTCAGCCAAATGCATGATGCTGGTATGAATCACACCAAAAGCAATTACTTATGCACTGAGGCCTTATTTAAATTCAGAGGTGAGCGCACACATCATCCCCCTGCCCAATTGTCCCTCACTACATTAGGGACAATATCAATAACTTCCCTGCTTTTATAAAACAGCTGAGCGTCTATGAGTGCTGTTGCTAAGCCTGTGATCATTAGGCCTACAGAGCAAGTAATGATGACAATCAGGTTCAGATAATGAAGAAGTAGAGAAGCGCAGAATGCCAACAATGTTTCCAATCACCAAGAGTGAGGATATAGTAAATACAGATAAATAAGAACAATGTCGCTAACAGAAGTAAATTTCATCTAGTCACTGAGGCGAGTGGACTGAAAAACACCATCAATATCAGCTGCCAATCAATCTATCTATCCCCCCCTTTTAGACATATGTCCATCGTCCTTATTCCATCCTCCTCCATCTATACAGAATGTAGGTACATATGTTCATACATATCCCAACACAAAACAAACAAAAACATAGAGGTTTTTCTTTATCTCGAGGCATTGACGTTTAGCTACCTCCACTCTTCACATGAGCATGATGGAGCAACACAGAGACATAATCTGTCACTTTCCCCTGTCATTACCTTGTTGATCCTCAGATAGGGCCTGTCATACACTAGACAATCTATCTGTCACAACCATGTGATTGAAACAACTGGCATACAAAAAAAGATGTTTTTTTTAAAGATGGAGATTCAGCTATTTATAGTTTTATTTTCCAATTTCTCACAATGATCAAAAAATGACCTGCGGTACATAAATCCTGGTTGCTGCAAAGGTGAAAATCTATTGTCCAAAAGCTGTCCTAAACCATCCATCCTTTGTTTGAACAGGCTGTCTGGGTGTACACTTCAAGCTTTGTAGTTTGTCATACGTCAAGCAACACACACACACAAACACAAGGATATACCTGGTAAATTAGGCCTGTGAATATGCAAGCAAGCCCCTCTTTAGCGAGTCTGTCACCTTGGGTTTTGAGGGTATGTTTTTGTGTATGCACAGGACTTCATTCTTCACCCGGCAGGCTGATGGCAACGCTCTCCACACGACGTTTACACTCCATCTGGCTGTTTGTCTGTGAGTCCTGCATCAGGCCAGACATGGTGTGAGAGAGAGAGAGAGAGAGAGAGTGTGTGTGCGTGTGTGTGTGTGTGGCTAGCTGATGATACTGATTAGGTTGAGATTAACTACAGACGAACAAACTAAGGTTACGTCCTTCTGAATCTTGCTTTTATGCTAATTTTAATGCATAATAGTTCTGGACCAGACTAAGTGTCTGCAGCCATGTTAGCAGCACAGCTGTTCTTTGAGCTGAATGCTAACATCAGCATGCTATCTCACAAAGACAATGTTAATATGCTGATGTTTAGCAGGTAATATTTTTTACCATGTTACTATGCAAATGTTTGCTAATTAGCAATAAACACAATGTACAGCTGAGGCTGATGGGAATGTCTTTAGTTTTGCAGGTATGTAGCCATAAATGTGTGTACCAAATGTCATGGGAATTCTTCTAGTAGATATTGAAATATGACACAGTATAAGTGAAAACTTTGACCAGTTGGTGGCACTACAGAAAAAGTCAGGGGATCATCAAAGTCATTAGCATTCATCCTCTGGGAACCATGAAAGTCTGTACAAAATTTCACGGAAATCCATCCAAAAACTGTTATTTGTTGATATTAAATGTTGATATTTGAGTCTGTGGTGGACCAACTAACCAATCGACTGACAGACAGATTGACATTCCCATCCCTAGAGCCTTGTTGCTAACATGGCTAAAAATAACACATGATTTGAATGTAGGTAGTTATTAATCTACCAGTTATTAAGAGGTGATACACTGATACACACTCACAAGGACATAAACACACACTCTGTGTACTGTATATAGAAACAAACACACTTCGCCTGTATCCTTGACATCTTCATTCTGACCTCAGGAAAGTTTTTGGTGTTTTCCTCCGTTCTCTTTCATCAGCAGAGCTCGGTGCCAGTCCTGAGCTCTTTGGCCAGGCACGCTCAGCGACAAAAATATCTCCCGGACCCCACCGTGCGCAGATGGCCTCTCAGCTTGGCTTGTCACGACTCACCGTCTATTACAGGAGATTTCGTGATGGACGGTCAGCTGCTGAAGGAGAACTTCATCCATGTGGCGAATAGTCGGAGACACAGAGGATGTCCTGACTGCTGTCTGGCCTGTTGCCGGGGGAAACCGTAGGGTCTGGAACGAGGCTGCTGCTGCTGAAAGAAGTGATGTGTGCGAGAGCCAGAAAACAGTCGGTGGTTCTGTAGCTTGGATTACAGAGGTGGGTGGCAGTGGAAATATTCAGAAAAATTTGAGCTGCTTTAGTTCACATCTAGGCAGCCTCTTCTGAATTAACATAGACTGATACTGACAATATTGTTAATACTGTATCATCAACTTAATTGGAATTATCATTATCATTGTGTAATCATTAACCAGGTCCAGAAAGGTCAAAGAGGTGTGACCAAACACTTCAGAGGATGCGGTCTGTCAGCATCTGGCATGTCTGTCACTGAGGTGTATTCTTTAACATCTTGGTACACTTAACAGTCTTGTCTAATCAATAGCAGGTCATTGTCATCGCTGAAGGGCACGCCTACTTAGGCGCTGATGAGATACGGGGCACACAAGACAAAGGGGATGGGGAAGTCATTACTTGTTTACTGCAGCTGTTTACTGTCAGCATGGCATTTAGCGGCTTTCACCGCCATGTCCCTCTTGCCTGGTCCTGGCAGACAGACAGACAAGGTGACAATCAGACAACAAGGCCCCCAGTGGTGAGATGGACAAGACACGCGGAGAATGCCGTCCAGATCGGATGGGAATTAACAAGCAGACAAGCAAGGGGACATTCAAGCCATCAATATGGGCCACTGACAGGTCCTGTCACTACACTGACACGTTGAGAACTAATTATCAATGCTAATTAAGAGGCTAGTCAACAACAGCAATACAGAAAGGGACATTTTTGTCCCCAATAGAGATTCACCGGACTCAAAGACCTCACGTCCTAGAGCCCAAAGGGACAAACAAGGGCTGATTTAAATCCCTGACAGGAAGAACTGTCACTATCAAGGAGACAAGCTTGAGTAAACTGAAATAAGTGTAACAAAGGCTTCTGTTTTCTTACAATGTGCACTAGCAGGAATACAGGACTTATCTGATCTATACTGCTCGACTTTACACATAAAAAGTTCAAGAAAGTCATTCATCCTCAAGGTATTCCATTTTTTTAATAATGTTACAATAAATAATAATGGATGGATAATAAATCAACTTAAATGAAAACAATCATAACTAGTGCAATTAATCTCAGTTCTTGAACTTAAACTGAAACTTAGACTTCTTCCAGCACATTTTAACTGCTACTTCAACTTCTTTCAGTGTTGTAACTGTAAATGCAGCAAATTTTCTACTGTGAGCACACTTCACACATCTGAAAATGTTGCCTTTTCTAGTTAGCATGATATTTCCAAACTTTCTCAGAGTCTCCATGAACATAAACTTTATCGCCATATACAAAAACTACGACAGTACAATTGGGGGTGTGCATGTGTGTTTGTGAATCTTTGTGAGTGCTCATGTGAGGACACCTGTTAATCTGAGCATAGCAACAATATTTGTGCAATCAACTGTGCGTATAAATGTGTTTGTCTGTGTGTCCGCTTGCTTGCATGTGTGAGCACCTATCCATTTGTGCATGTCTGTGTGATATGATGTGTATGATGTGTGGTAGCGACGCATATTTGCCTCTAAGCTATATCATTTGCATACTTCTCACAGCTTGTCTATTGGGTGTCAGGTTCACTGATGCATACTGTATTCCACTGGCAGCTCTGGTATTCATGGAGCCCCACTGTTATGGAGAGGTGCACATCAGGGGGTTGCTGCTTTGGCAGACACACATCACACCTATATAGAAAATGAGGGCTATAAGTGTGTGTTTGGGGGACCTTTAGGACTAGTCAAAGCCAGTTGCACGAGCTGTCAATCCATGCTGCATCTTTGAGTTAGCCAACGCCACACAGTCCTGCTGGATAACCCAACATTGATGCATTTGACAATAGATGTGGATTATTTGAGTGAAAGTCTTTGATAAAAAGACCACTGTTTCAGAAGCCTCTGCATGTCTTTCTTTACAGAAGAAAAGCAAATTTGCAGGAATCAAACAAGGAAATAAATTGCACTTTGTCTCAGAGTTCGAAATGTAAAAATCTTGAAAATCTGTACTATGACAGAAAAGAGCAACCACTCAACTCAGCGTAGGAAAAATGAGCAAAATCTTTCAGGGAAGCGTTACAGCCTGAATGGCTTTTAAAGTTTTTGAATAATTCTTCAAAGTCACCAAGAATACTGTCTTTCCACAACACAAAAAAAAGCACACAGACACACCTTCTAGGTCCACATAAATACACGTACTGAACAGACACACAATGGAAAGCATCAAGCTGAGATTTGAACAAGGTCCCAGATTCTCTCAACCTTGGTCCATTCCACTTTCCAGTTTAAACTTCAGAGTCTGAACCGGAAGGTCCATCACAAAATGCTGGAGGAAAATAACAGGCAAAAACTTTTAATTACATTTCTGCAAGGTGGGGAGTCAGTGAGACTTGAATTTACCTTGCTAAAACGAACTTTAAGTACAGTATGTAAGTATAAAAAAGAGACATACTGTATACATGTCGGAGTAGGTACACACACACAGGTTTTAAATGATGAAGGACAAAGAGAAGACAGACGATAGAGGTTGTCCCTGCTGTTTCAGAGAAGAGGATTCTCAGCTTGACTAAATGATATAATGAGCTGTTATGTTCTGGGTGACGAGATGAAAGGAAAGGACAGAATAGAGGACAGAGGAGGACATGAGAGGAAGAGGAGAGGAGAGATCAGAAAACTGCATTACACCTTTTCCTGAGCACCTTCAAACTGTGACAAAAGTCTCAGCTGTCAGAAAGGTTAAGATTTCAATTTTGGTGGCTACAAGTCACAGCAGTGGAGAAGGAGAGTCGTGAGAGATGAAAGGGTAAGGACGGCATGTTTGGAAGGTGGCAAGAGTTCGGGGCCCAGGTTATTATTCATTTGTCATGTATTAGTTTAGAGGACTGAGAGTGTGTGTGTGTGTGTGTGTGTGTGTGTGCATCAGGTGGAGGGGTGGGCGTTGAGATGCTAAAGGTCTCTGTTGATGATTTGCACGCTCCATCGAGCTGACTGCTGGGGCGTATAAAGCGACATGGTCAGTTCCTACAACCTGCCTGACCCCAATCTCCACTCTACACCAGGTCCCCGTGCTGCCTGCCCACCCTGTGGAGCCCCTCCTCCTACCAAACACACACACACACACAAGCACACACAATCCTGGAAAACAAAAAAGATCAAGCGTCCTCCCACAAGAGCTGAGTTTTTGACCTTCAGAAGAAATGTCCCCTCAGCACACACACAGAGGCAGAAACCTGGCTCCCCATTTCTCATCTTGCTCTGAACCCAGTGCCACCAACTCAAATGAAAACACAGAGTGGAATTTGTTATGCGCTGTTTTGTTCATTATAACAGCCAGACACCTGTCTCCTCAATGTAAGGCTAACTATTTGTTTGTGGCTGTGGTGGTGCCCTGTGTGCCTGTATTTCCATTTTGGTATCACAACTGTAATGCAAAGGCGTGAGATGTTTCTATGAGAAGCGTTAAAGTGATGAGAGGATGAAGAAAACACACACACACACACACACACACACACACACACACACACACACACACACACACACACACACACACACACCCTAATATGCATGAGTTAGTTTGAGTGATGCCTTTTCTTTATATGTCCTTTGAAGGAAAAATACCAGGTGTGTTTTTTCCTTCCCCCAAATCTTCCCCCAAAAGCATCATTGCTCACAGGATACATGTTTGTCACTGTATGACCTCTTCTACAAATTTCCAATTATCAATATGTAGAATTGACCTGAATGTTACAAACTTTTCATGTGGGTGTGAATTGGAAATCTTTACTGAGTCAGATTGTGCCAGCTCTTAGCACTAGAGGGCACTAGGGCTACGTCTATATCCACCCTCCCCGTCCATCTGCAGAATATGTGTAGGGGAGCACATACTTTTCATGTGTAGGGTCCTTATCGCCCTCTCTAAATCCCTCTTTCTCCCTCTTCTCACTCACTCTATCGGTAAGATCAGACCGCCATCGGCGAGCTCTTAGGAGCTCTTCAGCACCGAGAAGGTCAGCTGAAGGAAAAGTTCCTCCCATCTGGCTCCATTAAGGCACCTGTGACCTGCGGTTCCCATTACGAATGTATGTGTGCGCTCCTATGTGTGTGCATGATTGTAGGCAACAGGAATCATGTTTGTTCCATTGTTTATTGTAATCAAAACCTCAACTGCACACGCGCACACACACGCACACACACAGCACTACATATGCCAGCACAAGCCCCTTTCTCCTCTCTCCTTTGTAAATGAAATCAATAGACGCAGCTATCACATCCCTATTCTGTCACTGCACATCTGTCGCAACAAGAGGCAACAAAAGAGCAACATGGCTTTCTAGTGAGTACACATGACCTCACACACACTCACACATGCACACACACTCACAACCAGGAACACAAATATTAGAATAATGACTCAGATGATTACAAGATCAATTGGCTTGATTACAGTGGGAGATTGCTACCTCAGGAACAGTGTGTGTGTGTGAAAAAGGAAGAGAGGATACATTAAGAGAGACACAATAGAACATAACTGCCACTCTCTACACGCTGAACCACATCTTTTCCTTCCTGGACACACTTCCACCCAAATGCATACACATACACATACACGCAGATCACATATGTTGAAGGATACATGTCTCCTCAGTGTAGGGCACAGGAGCGGTGCTGCCAGCTGTCATGTAGCTGTAGAAGGACACCTCTAGAGTGTAGCAGTAGGACGTGTCATCAAGGAGACCACCGAGGAACCGTCTACCGGTACCGGCCTTCACCACGTCCCGGTTAAAGGACGTGTTGGACTAGAGGAATACACAAAAAAAACATCTGAGACACTGTGTGAGACAAGTGGTTCGAGAGATGACACTTCAGTGAGAGGATTTGGGTTCAAGTCTTTGTGTCAGCAAACATAAAGCCTATTAAAGCATCTTTGAGGAAGACTCTGGAGTCTGGAAAAATACCTCTATAGGTCCTGTATACCTCTATGTATAATTGTTATGAGTTTAGTTTTCAAAATGTACTAGTAGCTAGCCAGTGTTTCACAGCTGAAACTTTCCAAAATAAAATGTTTTCTAAAGTCCTAAACCTGAGTGACGGATTATTTCTCAAACACTTACAGTAACAGAGACGAAAAAACACATTCAGCAAAAACATATTGCTTTTGTGTCCCAGTTTACACATCACTGTACTTGAAAAAATCTACACTGCACAGTTATGGTGGAAATGGGTCTGTTACCACCAACTTCTGTAGAATCACAAAGTGACTACTGTGTTGGGCAAATCTGCTAAGACCTATGAGTGTTTCTATGGTAACCAAAAGGTTTAAAGCAACTATAATCAATGTTTTTGTAATAGCAATGAATCAAATTGACCATATGTAATATGAAAGGTGTTGTTTGTAGTGATTCACGCACAGAGAAATATCAACAAACTCTGCAGTTCCCCTCAACAGTACAGAGTGTTTTAGTGTCTTTCAGCTCATTGTTTTGGTTTTCAGGGCCACAACTTTACTCTTTGGGTTCACTCTCACCACTCTCACCAGCATTGTTTTTGGCCTCAGCAGGCAGCTGTTTTCAGTGAAAATAATAAACCTGCTCTGCACCAAACAGCAGGCAGAGAAAGTTAGCGACTAGCTGGTGGACATAGTGGAGCATTTAGCTGCAAAAGACACAGATATTTCCCTCAGGAGTTGGTAGAGACCAAAAACAGAGCTAAAAGGACAGTGAATATTGGACTTAGATTCATGAGGTGGACAGAAACATCTCTCCAAATGAATGTTAATATTTCTCCATGTCTGCTGGATGTGTAAATAGGCTACTGTTTGCCATATAAACTCACAGTAACAGGTGATTATATGTCCATTTTGTGTTCACAGATTGTTTTTGCTGCCCCCCAAATGGCCAAAAAATCTGTTATAGTTATTGAAGGTTTAAGGATTTCTGAAAGCCTTATATGTTGGAACATTTCGGGGGGGGGGGCTACTAAACTTTCCATTTCTATTGACTTCTCTGGGATGTGTTTAGGTAAAGGTATACATCATCATTTGTTTAAGTACATCACAGATCATATGTAACATGGAACAATCCTTTAGCTTAAGTATTATATTGTAAGTCCAATTAAGTGTGTCTAAAGTACATTACTATTGCTACCACTAGTAATTGCATTATATACTGCAGGGTCTTGAGTCATATGAACCCTGAACCAACCATGTAATAACTGAACCAGCTTTTGACAAGCTACATTAAAACAAACCTCTTACTGCATTTACAATAATAAATCCATTAATATCTGCACAGAAACCATTAACATCATAAATATTTGACTCAGTTTAATTTGACTATATTTCCTTGTTGATAAATGAAAAAAAAAACAGCTACTGTCAATATCGGCTGACATGTCTCATCAGTGAAAATGCATGAACACCCAGTGATTTGTTTCTTAGTAACTTGCAGCGGTAAGCCTCTCGAGAATCCAGGACAAATTATGAAGGGTGCAGTAGCTTATTTGAACAGATTCACTTCATACAATGTCATTACAAAGATTGGCTGTAAATGGCTATAGCAGAAAAAAAAATCAACCAGTCTATTTTGGGTTTCAGCGTGTCAGCTATACTACACAAATACGGTGCTGTCTTGGGAATTGTGTGGAAAAAGTTTCCATTCACTGTCACTCCATTCTGCTGCAGTGAGAGTTGCCTTGCTGAAATGCAGACTTGGCGGCCACCAGTGGGAGTTTGCCATGATTGTGTTGTGCTGCTGCTGCATTGGGCTTTAGGTAGTGCTGAATGGGCAGAGGGACAAAAGCACAGTGAGGGAGATGACCCCTGGGCCAGCTGTCACACAAGCAATGCAGAGAGAGAGTGCGAGAGAGAGAGAGAAACTCTCCTGAAATAGCGTTTTACTCATCCTTCGTAACACTGCATACTGTATAGACGCTGACATTTCCATACATGTGTGGGTGAACATCCGCCTGTCTGGCTTGTCCCTGCATTGAGGTTGGCACTGAGTGTCAATGGGCAATAAAGGTTATTCTTTATGATGTGTGTAAGTGGCTCTGCTATGAAATGTCACCGTCACTGAGAAAACGAAGGTCAGTGGAAGTGACACAGAGCTGAGAGGAAATGGTTTGGTGGATAATGTACCTGTATGAAAAGGTGTTAGGCCTATTAGGTTATGCATGTGTGGCTGGGTGGAGCAGCACCACAGTCAGTGAATGGATGTTTTCTCCCACCTCTTCTTTGCTTCTCTCCGCCATTAATTTCCTCCTTGGTTTTCCCCTCCTCGCTGCCCTCAGTCTACACAGTCCTGTCCAAATAAACCCAGTTTCAGCCACCTCTGAGGGTGCTTTGGCAGAACACCTGCACTGCTCGCACAGAATATCCTGTCCTACTTTTACAGTCCTGTGCTTCGTCATGACCTATACAGTGTTTGCTATTTCTGTTCTGCACATGCATACAGTATAAATGCATATTCATATTAATGGTTACATGCCTGGTAAACTTGTTACAATCTGTATCTCTGTTCTGTAGCATCTGTAGGATCTCTTTAATCCTGCAACTAAAAGTAAAAATCATATTATATATGTTATTTCACAAGTTTTTGCACATATTCTAATTCTCCTCTTACTTGTTAAATTAGATAAATATTGATATTATATTGATAATTCACAGCTTACTCAATACCTTAGTGTGGGGAGAATAGTGTAGTTTTTCATACATAATTTCCATTCATATTTTTGCTCCTCAAGGACTTCTGCCACGTCTGCTGCTGTTGTGGCACACCAAAAGTTTGCGTATCTTTTTTTGCTGTTTTTTTTTTTTTACATAATTCATATCTTTCAAAATATATTCTAGAGTTAAAATCATTGGATGTGTGCGTTTAGAAATTTAATTATTCTGTATTCTGTTACTAGTTAATTGAAATGAATTGTCAGGGTTTATAAAGTTTCACCCTCATCTTTTACACTTCCCTCACCTCCTCTTGTTTGTGGTCAAGGTGAGGATCTTTGTGCACTCCTGGAACACGCTCTTTTCTTCTGCACACATATCCCCTCAAATACTTTAACATCCCCTGTGTGTGTGTGTGTGTGTGTGTGTATGTGTGTGTGTGTGTGTGTGTGTGTGTGTGTGTGTGTGTGTGTGTGTGTGTGTGTGTGTGTGTGTGTGTTCAAGTGTTCACATTTACACTCACATCTCCCAGCTGGGTGCATAATGTATTGCTAATGAATACATACATGTAGTCTGTGTATGTTTTTTCCTCACCTAAAACCACCTGAGCAGGGTTTTTTTTTTCAATCAACACCTCACTTCAAATCCATGCAGTTACACATATTTACACCTGGGAGGTGCCCGGTGCAACCAAGGTCTTCAACTGTGTGCCATTAAGAGTTCAGCAGGTGGCAATTAAGTGCCTCGCTGAGATAGGACTATTTCATGTTCTCTTGCCGAGCCAGCCCCGGGACTGAAGCTGGTGAAATTGTTCTCCTAAACCCGCCTCTCTGCTGTGTTTGTGTGTGTGTCTGTTTGCGTGACTTACAAAGGAGAAGTCTGGTGCATTTTGGCACAGCAGCCTGGGGAAGACAGCCTGTCTCTGGACGCGCTCCTCGTCCTCGAACACATTGCCGTACATGAAGCCATTCAGCATGGTGGAGTGGGCATGAACATCAATGTAGAACTCCAAACTAACTCTCTGATGGAGGAAAAGAGGGAGGGAGGCAGTGAAAGAGAACAGAGGGACAGAGGAACAGAGAGACACACAGACAGAAGATAAAAAAAACAGCAGGTTAGTGGGGAAGATGGGATATTTTTCTGACAGTGTGAGCTGCAGTCCATACCAGTTTACCCACTGGGATTATGGGAAGGCCTTTCTTTGCTCTGGCGAGAGGCTTTCACCCATGGGACGACTACAAACCCTCCAGACACTGCGGACTGAGAATATGTTTACTACCTGAAAAGAGCCAACCACCCAGACATAACTTCAATCAGACTGTCCTTCTGAAGGGCACGCCTACAGTACATACATGGATGGTAAGCAGAGATGAATATGGTGTGAAGACACGCACACATGCTTTCATGTGGATGTCACAGATTCATCACATACTTATCTATCAGGTTAATATTGACTTCATATTGAGTGTGTCATGTCTTTTCTCTCCAGTATATACTTTGTAAAATGGATTTGATAAGATCTGTTTCTCTTGCTCAACTCTTATCACTCAGTCTCCCCATAAACACACACACACACACACACACACATACACAGACTTACATCTTGTGATACAAATAGGGAGCTTCCACTGACTTGACGTATTCTCCAACCTCTAACTATAACCCTCACTACGACATGTCTAGATGCAGGAATATCACAGTCCTGGAGGACTGAAGCACCCGTTTCAGGTCTTTAAGGTCTGCAGTTTGAGAGATTTGACGTTCTTATCATGCATATGTAAAGTAACAAAAATGCAATTTTTGCTGATGGAGTGGGTTTGAATCCCATTAAACTCAATAGAGCCCATGTAAAATCCAAGACAGCTCTGTGCTACCAAGGGTGGCTGGAAGCTACGCATATTTTAATACTTCCATACTACATACTAAGGTATGTTTTGAGTATGTAGTGTCAGTATACATTGGGTTTACTGTGAGTTTTTGAGTGTTCTGTGAATGGACATTGTTACTCCTTAATGCAACACACAAAAGAAATAGTGAAGCTGCCACACAGCTAGAAATAATTAAAACAAATTGAGTATGGTAGTGAGAAAGCACCATGAAGACGTAAGAAAATGTAAAAAAAGTTTTAAATCTTTGGTCAAACACTAATTTCAAACTACTTTAAATTGGCAGCAGCTTTCCAAAGTTGCCGTCTGATGTCCATCTGTGCATGTCTTGTATTATTTCACGGTAGTACAAAACAGTAGAGCGTATTAATTCCCTCTACTTCCCTATTATTCCCTATATACCAACAGTGTGCAATGCATAATAGCACATAATGTATTCTTTGTAGTGTTATCCATGTTGTATTTGAATGGAGGAGCAGAGGGAAAATGTTTGTTCTTGATTGATCTATGATCTTGCTGTATATGCAGTTAAAAAAAACCCAACTTGTTGTACTTGGTGTATTCCTTTAACCCCGACCCTAAACTCTAAACCTGAAACCAGCCAGGACCTGAAGACCAGCAAAAATGACCTCCCTTGGCAAAAAACCCCTCCTCACTTCAAACTGGTTCTGACAAGGCCAGGAATACAAGCCCTGTCTCACACACACACACACACACACACACACACACACACACACACACACACACACACACACACACACACCCACACACACCTTCTGACCCTTAACTCAGGATCAGCACCAACCAGCATCCCTCCTCTCTGCCTCCTCTCTCTCTCTTATCACTCCATTCTCCTTCTCCTGGTTTTATCCTTCCTCCTCTTTATCTCCCTCCGTCTCTCTCCGCTCATTACACATTCAGCACCACACCTTGTTCCCTGTGGGTCGTAAAGAGGAGGAGAGGAAGGGAAGAGTGAGAGGATGGAAAAGGAGAGGGAGAGATAGTGGGAGGTGAAGGGGAGGGAGGGAGGGAGAGCAGAGAGGGGCAACAACAAAGACGGACAAAAGACAAAGAGAGAAAACAATGCATATGGGTTTGTGACTGTGAGTGTGTGAAGAGACAGAGAGGCAGGGAAGAGAAAACAGAAAAACATATAGAGATGGGGGTGCAAGGAGAAAGAGAGGAAATCAGTACAAACAGAGAGAGAGAAAAAGAGAGAAAGATAGAGAGAGATAGGGAGAGACATAGAGATGTGTGTAGGGAGGTGTAGGGAGATTGACAGGAGAGAGAGAGAGAGAAAGAGAGAGAGAGAGGGAAGCAGTGCTTGGGCGGCCCGGGCGACGCAGTGTGCCTGTGTTTGAAATTCCGCTCACAGCCAAAGCAATTTCCTGGCGGTGGCTGTGCTGTCAGCTGCTTGGCTGGCTGTCGGTGAAATATGGTGGCTGGGAGTCGGCCGCTAGCAGCCCCCGACAACCTGATGGATGGAGCCCCAGAGGAGAGGAGCAGCAGCAGGAGAAGGTGGTGGAGGAGGAGAGGTAGAAGAGGACAGTGGGAGGGAGGAGGGAGGGAGAAACAACACAAAAACAAAACACAAAAAAGAGCAAGAGGGAAAAGAGCTAAATACAGCCAACTGAGCAGTGGTGGTGATGGGACGTCGACAGAGGGAGAAATATATAGAGAGATATAAAGGAAGAGTTAGATAGGAGATGGAAAGAAGGGGGGGAAGGTAGATGGAGAAACTGAGAAAAGGGAGGGAGAGGGGGGAGTTTAGAAAGAGAGGGAGGTGGTGAGAGAGGTAGATCCAGCTCCATTAGGCAGAGGAAGGAGGGTGGAAGGAGTTTCAACCAACCAGCCTAGGTCTAGACGAGGGAAACCAGCCTAATAATCACCTGGGTCTCTCCCCTCTGGAGGAGATGGAGGCTGGGAGGACGAAGACGAGTAAAAGGAGGAGGAGACAGAGGTGGATGGATTGGAGGAGGGTGATCAACAGTGGCAGACTGATTACAGACAGGTTAACTGACGGTTACATGATTACACAGAATCGCAGTGAATAATTTATCTGCAAAATCAGTGGCAATTTTACTTTATTAACTCAGTGTTTAATCAAGTGTTTAGTCAAGATCACAAGGAGCTGGATACACTACATGGCCAAAAGTATGTGGACAGAAATCATACTCACATATGACATTTCAAAACCATTGCCTGCATTGATTGAAATGCTGCTACAATAGTCTCCACTCCTAAAACTGACGAAAATTGGTGTCACACCTTCTCGTAATGGATTTTGAATACATTTTGTGCACTGCCATATTATACAAACTGAGGTGTTAAAGACTAAAAACAAACACATAAAGCTGCAACAATTAGTCCATTAGTCAACTGCCAATAAAAAACAAATTTTAGACCATTTTTAAGCAAAAAATCTCAAAAATTCCTGAGGTCCATGCAGTTTCATAAATATTGCTGTTTCCTTTTAGTCCTTTAGTCTGTTATATTAAACTTAGTCTCTTTGGGTTTTTGACTGTTGGTCAGACAAAAAAGAAGACACTTTAAGACATCATGTTGGGCTGTGGGAAATTGTGATGGGCACTTTTTCCTGACATTTAAATTATTGTTAGTTGCAGCCCTATTTGGAAAACCATTTCTTTATGGACCTTGCTTTGTGCAAGGGGGCACTGCCATGTTGAAACAGGTCGTCCCCAAATTGTGGCCATAAAGTTGGAAGCACACTAAACACTGGTCTAAAATATCATTGTATGCTAAAGCATTAAGTGTTCACTTAGGTGCCTATAGCCTAAACCATGAAAACAGCATGTTTCCACAGTATGTGGCCAAAAATGTATGGTATGTATGGTCAGAAGTTTTCATGTGTGCCAGTCCACTGAGGGGCAAACACAGATTCAGTCATATTCTTCGAAGCCACCTAATGTAGATATTTATCTTCATGAAGTGAAAGTAAAGTAGATCATCTGGAAGAAACCCACACAAATACAGACAGAACATGCACAGAAAGAAGGTGAAGGACCTACAGCCACATCTTGTTTGTAGTGGGTGAGACACAAAACAAATTCAGTTCAATTTCTGTCCCTGTGCTGATTTTAACCCAGAAGCTTTCTCCTTCACAGCATCATGTGAAGGACAGTAGAGAGAGGAGCAGCAGTAACAGTAGTAACAGCCATGGAGCCCAATGTCATGTCCAGGCTTACTACAATGCTCAGTTAATGCACTGTCAATCAAACTGAGACGGTTCTGAAGGCCCTACCACTGTGATTGATGCTTCAATTAACAACCCGCTCTGACCTCCAGAATTGTTCATTTGAAATTGTAATTAAGCAATTAGGGGCAATTAAGAAACAGAGACTGCCGAATGAAAGTCAGAAGACAATTTGAGAGAGTGAGGGAGAGAAACAGAGAGGGAGAGCAAGCTGTCCAAATTAAACCTCTCAGAGAGAAACAAACGCCCCATCTCGCTGCAGAAACTCCAGGGAACTCTCAACTTGTGGTGAACTTGCAGCGGCCACAAACAGTTTAGTGTAAAACCTAGAAGGTCAAACGAATGAATTTTGTCAGACAAGTACTTATCTCCTGCATATTAATTAAAGCAGGGTGCAGGGGGTGCTGTGAGGGCCGTAAATGCCGGGCTTATCTTTACACAGAAAGGAAAAGGAGCTGATTGAAGCAGGATTACAAGCTCCTGAATAAAGCTCTTGGCATTCGCAGCATACCTTTTGAGGAGAAGGGAAACTGCTGCCTGTACAAGAGAAGAAAGTTGAACTTACTTGCCATGTAATGCATATTATCCAACATTAAAATATTGCCTATAATACCTGTGGGAGGAGTGACATAGGTTTCTCCATGTGCAAGATCCAACTGGGCCCTGAAGTGGGCAGAAAAATCCTAGAGGTTGTGAAAGCAGGCCTGTGACTGGAGGGATGTCAGTTGACTGTTGGCTAAGCCCCACCCCCTTAGTTACTGTTGCTACCTCTGGCAAGCTTTCTGTTGTCGCACAGTACATATTCAGTTAAAAATGATAACATCACTGGAAATTCCTAGTAATTTTGACAACAATGGAGCCTTGATTTCAGACAAAACCATATTTCTTGTTTCCAGCCTGCGACTGTTGATTTTGCCGGACAACAGTAACTAGCAGATTTTATCAGTTGTAGTTAGCTAACTAATGGAGCTAACATTAGCTTCACGATTTGGTTGAACTTGTGAATGTTTACAGCTGATTCATTTTAAGGAAAACCAAGGCGTCATAAATATACACTTGATGACTTCATGATATCATGCTAAAACACTGAGGCTAAAGCTGCAGGTCCCAGGCAAAAAGTCAGCATCCTCACTGGTTGATAATCCATGTACAGGACATGGAAATAAAGAAACAGCATGTTCTTGTATTGTAGTGTGGAGTTAGTTTGTCCCAAGTATGATAAGGAAAGATGTAAAATCAGATAATAGTGTTTAGCTGCTTGGCTAACACAGTGAGGAAATACTAAAACCATGGATGTGCTAGTTGGGCTAAATGGGTTTTACCCCCCTTTTTATATATCCCCTAACCCCACAAAATAATGTAGTATGAAAAGCCATTGGAAGTAACACCAGGGTAGGTTAATACTAACATTACTGTACGCTAGTGAACCAGACATGCTAACATTTTCAGCTTACGTTAGAGCAGAAAAACACACTATTGAATACATCTCTTTTCCTCACTTTTCCTCTTGAATTTTTGGTTTTAGAGAGGGTCGAAAAAAGAAACCACCGTCCCAACTCTTAATATACGTAGTATTGATCTTACTGAAGCCCAATGCACTTCAACAAGTGGAGAAATTCAATGCTTGACAGGTCTGACGTGCTTAGTTATGGGTGTTAAACTATGACTGGACAATTGATGTTTAGGAGAAGTTCAACAATTCAAAGGTAACATCCAAGGTACTAGTCTGTTCCATTGGAGCCATTCATACCGAGTCAAACTTTCCCACACAAAAAGGACGGAAAGAAATACTGTCATACCACTTATACACTGTAAAACTCTACCCAACATTTCATTAGTTAGAGAAGCCAATTCAGGTCATGGGGGCACATGGCCAGTGACCCTCTAATGATGTAGCAGTGACAGAACATGGCAGATGGCATGACCTGCTTCATGGATGAGAGTAAATGACACAAAACTCTCCCTCCGTCTGTCTCTGTCTCTCTCCTTTTCTCTCCTCCTCCCTCCCCCTCTCACCCTCAGTCTGTACTGTGCTCTCAAATTGATGGCGTTATTTGTCTGTTTATGAACACAGAGGTGACTTGTAATCAGCCTGAACGGGCACAGGCAGCCCTCTGCTTCGGGCCTGTTAGTGCCACATAAGCTGCCACATCTGTTGGGAGGGCCTGCCAGGAGAACAGGAGAAGGAGAAGAGGAGGGTGGTAGGTACAGACCAGACAAGTAGAGGTGATAAAAAAAAGACAGCAAAGAGGAGCAAGAGAGCAGGTATTGAAAACACAATTTGAACTATTATGTAAAAAATTAAGATAAGGTAAAAGCCTGTGAACTAAGTTAAGAAAAAAAAGCATAAAAATTGTCTTGAGTGTGAGAGCTTCATCTGTATCTTCATGTGAAAAGCAGACAATTCAGCTTCAAACTGAGGGAGAATAAATAGAGGGATGATGGAGGGATTGAAACGACACAGGGATGATGGGGTAAAATTGGCCGTAAATCTCAGAAATGGATCAGAAATGGTTGGCTGACACCAGAGGACAATACACATAGAGAGAGGAAAGAGAAGACAAGGAGGCAGAGAAAAAGACACAAATACACACAAGAAACACACAGAGAGATCCCCAGCTTCACACATAAGACAAATCTGACCATTGAACAAAGAAAGAGAGACAGAGAAAGTGAGACTGCAGTGTAGGGGCTGTAGGAGTCACAGAAAGAGGGCATTAAGGAGGATTTCAAGGTGCAAAATTCATCTAGGGCTGTGACAGGACCTAATACATTTGTTTCAGATTGAAAATTAATTTTCTAATATTAAAAAGGTCAAAAAGAAGCCAAGGCAACAATGTCCTCTTTGTCATCCTTAACAAATTATTCAAAATGGCAGTGTCACATTGGTGGGGATATGTCGGCCAGTGATGAATGCTTCTGGTAATTAGCCAATCAAAAAGAATTCTTCCTCTGCTTTTGATAAATGAGCTGGAAAAGCAACACTTTAGGAAGGAGATGGGTCCATTTGTTTCTTTGGTCTCTTTTCCTTTTTTTCTCCCTCTACATTTCTCTCATTTCAAAACAAACAACAGGGTAGCTTGGGAACAGATTATAGCTCCTTGCATCACTGGCTCTTTCAGCCATTTTCCCTGCTGACCAATGTTCAGCTGCAGATGGTAAATGATGGAATTTTATGAAACAGCTTGAGCAAGCGAGCCTTCAGATGGATGGAGAGGACGTTTACAGCCAGCTTGTAAGAAAATTACCTAGTTGTCATTCACACAATGGGTGCACTTGATCACACCTCTATTTTACATTTCACGTTGTATTTATTATTCAAAATGGCAGTGTCAATTATGCGAATAATACGTGCAAGATCCCTTTAAAGCTGCATTAAGGAATTTTGGACCACTGGGGTGAGAAAAACAAACAAACTCAACAGGACTTATGATTTACAATAAGCTTAACATCTGCAACTCTGGTTTACATGGTAGCAAATCATTACCCTATTACACAACCAGTAGACCCACAACAACATGGGCATCCAAGTGAGAAGATCTTTCTTGTCACCTGATGAACGTAAGCCCAATATTCACTCCACCAACTGGACCACTAGAACACCTGGGTCCCTAAGGTTGCTTGAAGAAAGAGGCTGGTACAACATATATTTTTCATGTGATTATAAACTTTGCCTGGCGAGACTAAGAGCAAATATGAATTCAACTGCACTTTTTAGCAAATGTTACTCCAACAGGAGTCAGTTATGCCTTTGTTAGCCACTGATGAATTCATTTTTTACTCATACACTGCATTTGTTGGGGACTATTTTCAGATGTGGAGTATTACACATTCGGTGTGCTTCTCCTCCACCCCGCGATCCACCTGTAGTCTTTGATTTCTTTCCCTCTGAAGGGGGGATTTTTGTCTTTATGCATGCATGTTGTATGTTTCGAATTTGTAGCCTTGATACCAAACTGTAACTGTACATACTCTATATTCTTTTATTAATATAACCAAGTGAGCTGGCTGATGGGACTTTAAGTCACTGATTTTAAAACATCATTTGTTGTTCAGGACATAGTTTAAACACTAGTAATAAACACTAGTGAGTGCAAATGTTCTGAGCAGTGTTGAATATATATACAAATATTTGTCATGTAAAAGTTCCCAGCCATCAATACCAATGCAGCGCAGATTGCTCCCGCAACAAGCTTTGATTTAAATGCCACTTGTCTGGGAAGTTATTGCCTGAACAGAACAAGGAAGCTATTTTCCCAGCAGAAAGAGAGTGCTGCTGAATTTACAATGATGGAGATTCGCTTTGGAGTGACGAGGGTGTCTGTCACAAGAATGGTTGATGGGGTTTCAAACTGAATAGGCTCCTTTGTGCAACAGAGGGCAATGTGACTTTGAATTATGATGCCTTATACATAGAACTGTGGGTATCTAAAGTAGTAAAGAAGTCATGGTGATTGACATAAAGTCAGAGTCAGATTTATGTACCTAAAGACCCAAAGCAAATTTGCACTGCACCTTGAATTCAATTAGTGTTCACAATCTGCATTGGATTTAATAAAGATTACTGAAATTTACAGAGACTAAATAGCACACATATGATGACTTATTGCCACCAGCATACACAGAGTTTTTAGTTTTGACACTCAGAGAGAAGCCCATATTGATACAATGGACAACACACTGAATGTTATTATAGCTGTATTACTAGGCAATCACCCAAAACACGCAAGATCATGAATTCTCATGTGGGATGGTACCTAGAGATTTGAAACCAGGATCTTCTGTCAAGCTTCATGATCATCTACTGGGGAAGCCAAATACAATTACAGTACATTTTATAAACTAAAGTAGGGGTCATGGTTTGGAGTTCACTTATATCAAGTTATAGTTCTCTAGTTTCTGGCTAAGGAAGATACATTTTTGTATTATACATCTTGAATTCAACAGGTATCATATAAATTAAAACTGTAAGAAATGAAGCATAATGACAGCCTCATGCCTGTACCACCACACTTAATTTAAAAGTTAAAGTCCAAGAGACAACGACAACCTCTGTGTGAACGTTGAGGTTTGTTGTTCATCGGTTGATCAGTGCAAGAGAGGGATTATTGCAATATATATAGCCTACAGACACCATTAACATTTTCTGCATTTCAGCATCAAAACCTGCATTCCTAACACATTTTTTAAAGTTAACAGCAAGCAACAACATTGTAATTACTAAACTGGGCTGCTATTAAAACTATATTAGGTAGCTTGTGGCCCCCAGTCACCTGCCACCCACCTGTGTGTGACTCACTGAATCTCAGGGAACTGTTCCCCACACTTTGGGGCAGATACCTGAATACGATTTCAGATGCATGATGAACATCACATAGAATAGGTTAATGTCTTTCTCCCATAAATGATGAGGTTAATGTATCTGTGTTTGATTCAGACTTTACAGTAAGTAAATGTTGTGCTAACTTAAAGGTGCAATCAGTAATAATTTACTGGCTCTTTGCACAAAATGACTATAATTTATCAACATTGTGTGGTTTTGTTATGAACATTCCAAACTCCCAGGTCCTCTGAACTACCCACGCCTTACTTGCAAACTCTAGTTTTTAGGCACAATTGTAGGGTACAGTATGAAAAATTACCTGACAATTGATAAAGACCTGCCATTCGAACTTCCTCTCAGCCTCGTAGTTTTTAAACAAGTGACCACACTGAGTTAGCAGCTAGTGAATGGGCCACATATGCTAGCTTAGCCCAACTGTTTGCTGTAGCTGCTGCTGATCTCCTGT
Source organism: Maccullochella peelii (assembly GCA_002120245.1). Taxonomy (NCBI): domain Eukaryota; kingdom Metazoa; phylum Chordata; class Actinopteri; order Centrarchiformes; family Percichthyidae; genus Maccullochella; species Maccullochella peelii. The sequence goes on from LKNJ01000689.1 coordinate 36,450, forward strand.
TAATGGAGTCCTCCAGCGGAGCCTCCAACCCTGGTAGCCTCATTAGACTCTATGCCCGCTGTGTGAGATGAGCATGAATGGAGGGCAGCAGCACAGGGCTTCCTGGCTGCAGAGTTGGCATTGAAACTGGCATCTGGGAGCCCCAGACATGAGTAGTGTGTCTGATGGGATTAACTGGCTGTGGCGAGAGAGAGACAGAAGAGGAGAGGTTGCCCAAGCCTCCAAATTAACTCTGCAAGACTGAAGGAAATCATCAGGGAGAAGGGGGGTTACAGGAGGACAAGTGTTGGTGGGACGGTTATCAACAGAGAAGGAGAGGGAATGGAAAGCATCTGACCAGCAGGAGTGGTCTTAGGAAACATATGGCCCAATACTGTGTTGACTGTGGACTGCGTTTACCCAGCCAGAGAACTCGAAGTCTACTGCAGTGGCAGGCAATTAAGTTATTTTATTAGGCTATAGGAATATATGGCAAAAATCTGGCATGAATTTAGTGTGTATGAGACTGAATATACGCTAATGTGGAGGGATCAGTGGTCCCCATCCTTTTTTTGCTTGTAGCCTCTTAATATGAAACAACATCTACTTGTGAACTCTTGTCACTTGTTTAATTTGAATCATTTTAGAGTCCTGAAGCAGTAAAATAATATAGTATTTCACATGAGAAGAGTAAAGATTGGTGAAAAGTCATTTATTTTTGCATAATTTTTGTGTAGCAGAATTTAGTTTTTTAAATTTGCCCCAAGGTTGAGAACCACTGCTCTGTACAATGATGTGATAGTTACAATTTATTTGTAAAAGTATGTATCTGAGAGAAAAATACCCATGCTGGCAGAGATCTGAGAATTTTGGGAACACCTGTTTGTCTGTGCATTGCAGTACTCTAGTTGTGTGATGAAGTGTTAGCATGTGTATGTGTCTGTTTGCCCAGGATGAGTATGTGTGTGTTTGTGGGCGTGTGTGAATGGCAGGCATGAGTGGATCACCCTGCCATGACAGAGTCTATCGATCAGTGTGTCAGCGCCGGGGGAAAAGGTTAATCTGCCCAATGCCAGCCCCGCGCCTCACCCCATTTCTGGCTTGCCCTGCATCCCACCCCAGCCCACTCCCTCTCTTATCAGGATTAGAGGAGTGTACAAAAGGGCAGAGTATTCCCAGGACACACACTGACCTTCAATAATCCCACCAACCTGCCGCTCTGCTTATAATTAACATCAGGAACAAAGAGAAAAATCCCTGGCCTGCCTATGTAGCATTCCTCTGACTGAAAGACTAAAACTGGAGAAGGAAAAAGTTACAGTAGAGTTAGAGACTGAAAGCATAGAGACTTGCTTCAGTAATATGTTTTGAATGGCCAGGAGAGTCTAGCTGACATTCTAGAGGTGCTGACTAGCCTATCCATGCTCCCCAGTGCACACACCCTAAATACAGATTGGAAGAACATGCTGAACCAAGCAGGGAGGTAGAAAACTGTACTTGGGACCAGTAGACATTACTGTGGTGAAGGAATGTTGAGCACAGTATGGAGGACATGTGTGCATATGTATGTGAGTGTGTGTGTGTGTGTGTGTGTGCATGCTCGCTCACCGGGTCTTGGTTCATTTGCACTATGAGTTGTTTGACAGCGTGCAGCGTGGGGTGGGCCCACGGAGAGGGATCCTGCCAGTGGCGATTCAGGTCGAAGCCCATCAGAGAACACCTGTATCCACACAGGCACACACACACACACACACCAACAGTCAAATAAAATGGGGGAGGTTAAATATAGTGCACTATATAGTAAATAGAGAGTGATTTTGGACACTTCAGATTCTTCCCAAAATTAGCTCTGCAAATGTTTTATGAGGAAGGAAATACATGTAACACATTTATTAGGCCTCAAGGATACACACAATGCAAGCAATTGTGACATGTTTGTTTACAACAAAAACTACACAGGTAGGTAGGTAAGCAAGTAAGTAAGTAAGTCAGTAGGTAGGTAGGTAGTTGCATGGGTGGGTAGGCCATGGTGGGAATTTATTTCCGAAATACCTTTGCGTTCCCTAACAATAACCTTTGCGTCCCCTCACTAGATTTTTTGCATTTTCCCTGATCCATAGGAACATTTAGTGTGTTGGTCCAGTCCAGTTATGATACACTACCAGTTTAGGGAAACACTCTGCAGATACTGCAGAAAGGAGAAATGATGCGAGACTTAACACTATGCATTTATTGCTCATTACTCCTTTCAAAAGGCAGAGCCAACAGTATACAGCCATTGGCTCTTACCACAACTGCAGCTGCTCTGCCTGGCTGTGCTGGTTGAAGATGTGGCTGTGAATATGGTAATAGCTTGGACTACAGCTGCATTTGTTGTTGAATCTATGATGCTATGGATATGGCTATGATAGCTGTACTGTGACTATACTATGACAGATGTGTGACCAGTACATCACAACGCTCAGCTAGCCCAACCATGTCATTTCACTGCACACATACAACCCCTGCATGTAGTTAGTGTTACTCTCCTGTGAAACTAATGCGTAATCATATATCATATAATCATAACAACCAAAGCACAGCCATGGCTACAGCCACAATCATAGTGACAGCACCGGCCAAAGCTCTGACATCCCGTGGATATAGTCATAATAACAGCTACAGTCCGTCTCAATCAGCTTCGGCAGCAGTCGGTTAGAGAGCTAGGTTAACTAGCTCCATTAATTATCTAGCTAGCTGCAATAATACAGACTTGCACCTGAGCCAGCCACAGCTGAGGGTGCACCCACTCACGCTGCGTTTACAACCAGCGGTTGGTCTACTACATAATACTATATCATAATACACCTCAGCCTTTCTCTATGGATCAGAGGGAATGCAAAAGTATTTTTGAAAAAAAATTCCCACTATGAACTTTTTGGGACTATGTATGTATGTATGTATGTATGTATGGATGGATGGATAGATAGATTGACTGTAAAATGTAAACAGGTACTATAAAGGGGTGGGTTGATACTCTAAGCGTTAGCAACCTGCAATTGCCATAATGGGATGTTTGCATGTGAAGATGTTCCCTGAGCTGCCCTGTTTGTTCTCATGTGTATCTTTGACATTTACTAAAGCCCTTGGTAATGATACAGGAGTTACTGATACCGTAGAGCAACTGAGCAGAGCAGTCGACCGTGAACAAAATACTCATCCCAGGTTAACTGACATTGATTCTTTGCTCTGCACGCATCCATTTCAGTGTACTCTGCACTGTATCATGCCGGGATGGCTCTGTGGTATCTGTGTGCCTGTATGTGTGTGTTTGTGTGTGAGAGAAATTGGGGGAGGGGGGTAGAGTGCATGCATGTGTACAAATGAGCATGTGTGGTTGGTGAGGTGAGGACTATCACTGCTCACCTTCTGTCAATATGCTGCTCATCCGCACTCAGTGTGAAAGCAAGCTAATGAAAATAGCCTTTAAGCAGTCACCAATCACAGGCAACAATATTATAGAGATTGTCACTGTTGGGGAGCAACTGAGATTCCCTGCAAATATGTTTGGAGGCAGTGACAAGGTACCACCACTAGATGGCACTCACAAACACACTGGGCACAAGCTGCTGATGCTTATCTCAGTGTGCATTAGTATTCCTGGGGCTGAGCCTATTAAGTAAAAGGCAATTATGAAGACGGGAAAGAAAATAGAGGAGAGGAGGATGCCCACAGAGCTGCAACAATAGTGTTAAAGACAGAGAGGAGGAGAGGGTGGACAGAGAGACTGGCAGAGAGAACAGCCCTACGGCCAAATACTATCTTCTAACAAATGCACTGCTGCGAGCTATATGAATTGATTAAGCTTCCTAAAGGTGGAGTTAAGAGGATATGATCCCACATAGCAGGGTATAAAACCATGTAATGTAGCGATGCATTCAAATTAAGAATGGAAAGATGTGTGTTTGTGTACCTGTAGTTGCCCAGGTAGACTCCATCAGGATTTAGCATGGGGACGATCTTGAAGATCACATGATCTCTTAGGATATGAGCCACTGGATGCTGGCTCACCAGGAAGTCAATCACACCTATCAAGCACACACACATAAATCCCCACACAGACACACACAGAGGGAAATAGACTTGAAAAGAAAACCGAAGACGGGCTGGCAGTTAATTGAGTTTTGAGAAACAAAAGGAGAAGGAAGGACAGCGAGGGGCATCGTCAGAATCGGGGGAGGAATAGGAGACGTCAAGCCTAAATCGATACAAATGGAATGGAGCTGACGGCGCTGGAAAAACAGACAGCACACTGCGGGCTAGAAGCCAACTCATCTGATTCATGATGATACACACACACATACAGACCGAAACACACAAACACACAGACTGATAATGTAGGTAGATTACATAGAGAAATAGATAGATAGGTGGATAGATAGATAGATCCATATGACATAGACATTATTCTTTACCCCTCTACCACCTCTCTGTATCAGTCCCTCCCTCATAAACACCATCTCTGCACCTCGTTAACGTTAATGGACTTTCCTCAGTCTGTCTTACTGAGTCAAAGTAGTGGACAGGGACCACCGCTAAAGGTAAGGCCGTGCCCTCCGTCCCTTTATCGCACCAGCCCTCCACTCCTCAGACCTGCTACCTATAAACAAGGAAGTGGGACCCAGAAGGAACGAACCTGCCCACTCACCTCAGTCTGAGCAGGACAGAGGGAGCAAAGTCATTAAATCCTGTTAAAATTGTCTTTTAGGTTGTTGTACTGCACAAGGAGACAATTTCCCAAAGGTTCCCAGTTTTTCAAGCTGTATTATTAGTTTTGAGTTAGCAGAGCTCAGGGGCGAAGACAATGCAACCCTATGATATTCTCTGATTGTATTTCCGGAGATATTGTATAGAAACACAGTTTCTTGTACCTATTCCTGTATCATTGAGACATCTCAGGTTCAGGTGTAGTGCATATGTCTTAAGAATGAATTAACAGTCAAAATTTTGAATGTTCATTTATGAGTTTATACTCTATATCGCATGTTTCAAAAGAAGATACTGAAAATTATGTGAAGTTTAATACCCTGATGATCTCAATTGTTTGGGCTTGGAGACTTCAAATTTATAACAGAAAGTCTGTTTAAAAAACTGGGTCATGGAGTTTTAAAGATGAGAGCATTTACCGAGCAGGGGAAATCTAACAAAAGACGCTATTGAGTTGCATTATGGGAAATGTAGGATCCAGCACTTTTGGAGCTTGACCCATACTAGGGACTAAAAATCAGGATATCTCGACCTCTGCTGCATTGTTTTAGCTATTCTTTTTCTAATGTGTCACTTGCAAATCCCCCAACTATGTGGAAGCATAATGCTAATTCGCTGGACTACCCCTTTAATCTGGAGGAAAAGGTCTCAGTATCTTGGCTTCGTCTTGGCTTGCTATGCAGGTAAACTATATAGAAAATGAAATGCCCTTCGTTTTATATTGGCCTATATATCATGACTTGAGAGGTTATTTAAATATTGATTGGGGATTATTTTTTGTTTGAAAGACAAGACAGACATTTTTGTCACATTATTTGAACAACACATGGACACAAGAAAATTGTGTTGTATAGGTAGCTTTATATTTTAGGTTTCTATTCTGTTCATGTGTAAAACATGTTTAACTTTCATTTGTTTTGTTCAGGAACATGTATAACACTGTATGTGGTATGCAGCAAGTATTTGAGATTCTTGTGAAAGTGAATATCAACTGTCGTTAAGTCTTTATTTTTATATGTGTTATTCAGTGTCATGTAGTCCCAATGTGAGGCCATGTTAATGGCATGACCCATACATTTTAGTCTTTCAAATTCATTAGTTTATAAATAGCAAACCGTAAATAGTAGATGTTCCTAAATACAGAAAATATATTGAATAATACACTGACTATTAATAATGTAAATGAAAATGTATACCTACTTTTTAAACATCATGAACTCTGACACATGTTGGTGTGCACTTCCAAACAACATACAGACCAGTGGTGCTGCATCTGAATGAAATCAATGAGACAGGGCACTGACCTAACATTAAAACTTTACCTTGACAGATAAAGGAGGCGGGAGACTCTCCAGGGTGAACACGACTTGTAAGAAAGACCAGCTTCTTCTCCCTCTCTGGACTCAGACGGTCTGAAGGGGGGAGAGAGAGGAGACAGAGAGAGGGAGGTGTAAAGAAAGGTAAAGACAAGAGCGTCAAAGGGAGAAAGAGGTGCTGTTGTTAATGCACAAAGTTCTAGTAGACTTGTTGACAAGCAATTCCAAAAACTCCCAGTCCTATAGAGAGTAAAATATTATTATCTTACATTGGTGTCAGAGTTAGATATACAGGTAGCCTATTACAGTCCAGTGTGAGAGGCGGGTCACACACTGACCTGGCCGTCCATTTTCAGCCAGACACACATGAATCAAACATCAAACCAACACACGGCACAGATTATTCAACAGGCAGGGTGAATTATACATCTACAGAGGTCAGGATCAGCCAGCAACAGGTGTGACCTGATAGAGGTCTTCTTTGATTTAAGTCTTCAGGCCTGGCTTCTCTGGCTAGACATTTCTCTCCTCCCCTGCTCTAACTCTGCTTTGGGGAGCGGTGTTGGACAGATGAGCTGTACCTTGGAGACTACTTGAGCATTTTCAGTCAATTTACTCTTGGATGTTTGCATAAATAAGGGTTAATGAACCTTTCAACATACTTGTCAAAACTGAGGGTGTTGAAATTGAGAGATTTCCTGAAACCAAGTGAGAGGTCTTGGATCCTCCCCTCAAAGCAATTCAGAACTTTGACCTTTTTTCCAGTACTCTGGAGATATGAAAGATTACATCTGAAACTTTTAATTACATGGGAATGAGCTCAGGTGTTTAAAGGTCTTACCTGCTGTGAAATGCTTGAGGGTAAATTCCAAAGATGGTCTATGGTGTATTTGAAGCCAGGATCAAAAAGACAAAAAATGATCTATTGTAAAAAGCCAAATTAACCTCCAGTTGTAACAGGTTATGTTAACCGCTTGTATTACTGTAGATATTTTGAGGACCATTCTTGCTCACATTCCTCAAATACTGTACAATAGACAGACTGACTAACAAAAACAGCCTCCATTCTGCGTTCCCAGCTCAGCTGAAAACCACAGAGGTCAAAATTTTGCTGTTTTCTTGGCCATTGTTTCTCCTCTAATCTGCTGTTGCTAATGGATGAAAGTGACTGTGTGCCTCATTGCTATACACAAACTTAATATATTATTGATTCTTCCAGCCGCTTCTGCTGAGCAGAGAAAATGCTAATTAGCAACAGGCTATGCACCTTTCCTTCTCCTTAATTCCAATTTAGCCTCAGAGTGTGTGTGCTTCTGTGTGTGTGTGTGTGTGAGTGCGTATACGCGTGTCTGTTTGAGTGGTTAGGCGTCGTAAACAAAAAAAAGCGTTGTTCCATTTAAGTACTCTGCCTCTGATTTTATTTCGCTTTTCTCTCCCTCTGCCCTTCACAGAGACAAATGGCTTTGCCATTCAGGAGTCTCCGTGGAGCCGGGCGGGCCGTTTGTTGTAAATGTGAGTGCTTGCGGTTTGGCCGGCCGCTGGGTGCTCGGTGGCTGTGAAATTCCATCACTTAGAAATTCTACTTTGGCCTCGACCCCAGGCCACCACACAGGCTCTTGATACAAGAACACAGCCATGACACACACACACACACACACACACACACACACACACACACACACACACACACACACACACACAAACGTTGTACAGTACAAAGCTGCAATCAGGAAAGAAAAAAAAAAGCACACAGCCTTTCTCCCTACAGTAAAACCAAGAACCCAGAAAGTTGTGAGCCAAACCAGAGGCAGCTGCCAAGGTCCCGACTGTCGGGGAATTCAACCATCGTGGCCATGCTACATTTAGTCTCAGTGCTAGTGTGCCCTTGCTGCTTCATCAAAACAATCTCTTACAGCAGGCTCCTGGAGCTTACAATGGATCCACTGTTTATCCCACATCGTTCCCCCTGTGTGTGTGTGTCAGACTATGTCTCCTCAGGGCTCCCACAAATGCTCCCCAAGTAGCTGTGTTTATGTGTCTGTATCTCTGCATTCCTCTGTATCTGGCTGTGCTCAGCCAAGCGATGTAGCACAAAATTAAGTCCCACTATTCCATAGGCTCCCCAGCACCCAGAGGGAGCCTGGAGGAACCATCGCCAGGCTATATGTAAAGGAAAATCTAATGTTTTGGCTTAGATGTTGGTGACATATAACATGAAGGTTAGGGTCAAGTTATGGTTGAGTCACAAGAGCACAGCGCTGCAGTAAGCTCTCCTGACCTCAAGGTGTCAGTAGAGATCAGCGGGGGGGGGGGGGGCTGTCATGAGATGGAACAAAAGACAGAAGTAAAAGAGAAAGAGAAGGCAAGGGATAATAATCCAAATAATTCTTTGCAGACAGTTTTTAGAAATTGTAATAGGAGGGAAGAACAATCCAGAATAACAGTGTTTCAACAATGAATGCGTTCCATGTGGAGCGCTGAGCTGCATGTCAAACCAGCATCACTGCCATTTCACTTATATGATACATATTTTAATTCAGTTCATCTTTATTTGTCTTTATTTTTGAAATGTACTACATTTTCCACTTTACGTGTGTTATGAGGGTTGGGTTTGCATTATCCTGAATGTGTGTACATTAGGGCTGCAACTAATGATTATTTTAATTATTGATTATATTTTTGATTAGTCAATTAATTATTTAGTGTATGAAATGATAGAAAATAGTAAAATATGCCAGGCACAATTTACCAGGGCCCACAGTGACGTCTTAAAATTTGTTTAGTTCAACTAACAGTCCAAAACCGAAAGATATTGAATTTATATTGATATTAACAGAAAAAGCAGCAAATAGCCACATTAGAGAAGCTGCAAGCAGCAAATGTTTTACACTTTTGGTTGATAAATTACTTAAATGATTAAATCGGTTAATAGTGGCTGAACAATTTTCAGTCCATTGACTAACAAAGAAACATGTTTATTTTCTCTCCCTTTTGGTGTCTACGTGACTCTAACAGAGCAGAGCAGCACCAGCACATGCTGGAAAAGAACATGCAAGTATCTTCTGCTCTGTGATTTTGAGAAGAAAAATGTATGCAATTTGGCCTAAAGCTTGTGTCATTCTTGAACCAAAACTGTGCGTAGTAGTAATGTGTGGTGATAGCACACATTTAGGAGCACAGTTAAGTAGCGAATAACATACATACTGTTATTTCTGTTGCAAAATATCCCAAGTAATGGAACATGCTATGCTAGCACATTCTGTTTTACTTTGCAATTTTTTAGTTCTACCTGTAACGTTTACATATGTAAGGCATCCAAATAGTTTTTGTGACTTTAATTCTTCACTGCAGCCAATGCTACCTACTGCTGAGAGGCCATGTCCAAATTATGAACCTCTTTAACTTCACGTCATCACAATCCTCTGTGGGCCTGTCACAGCAGCTCAGAGGACATGAGTAAAAAAATGTATAAAAGTATAAGAATTAGGAAGAGAGGGAGGAAGTGAGAGAGGGCTACAGTAAGAGGGTGGAGGGCGAGCAGGAGAGGGGGATGTGACAATGAGTGAGTGAAAGTGGCACAGGCAAAATTTATGCCCACACTTCCAAATCAAAGTGCTCCCTCAGCATATTTCTCACCTGCCAAAGTCACGCGCTGCACTGTACGGCACATTACTGCTCATTCTCTTGCAGCTCGCCGAGAGGAAGGAAAAAAAATTAAGGGATGTCAAACTACGATCAACTCTGACAAATATGTAAATTACTGGAGAGAAGAAAAGTGACTGTGAAAAACAACATAAATCTAATGGATTCTGAAGGTCAGTCCTGATTGTGCCGGTCAGCTCTTTCTGAGACAGCAGTCCCGGGAACTTTGGGTTCAATCTCATAAGTTGTGACATGATGTAATTAACTGAGATCGTCTTCATCATTCTTCTTCAGCAGGTACAAAGGAAAGCCCTGTCAAGGCCTTCTTGAAGCCTCATGGCATATATTTAAATACTTTTTCCCACTCAAAAAGTAAATTTGATCCAAGAAGACAGAGGCAGCTTTTGCTTACTTTTTTAATATCATTGGTGTTCAAACTTTGTGACATAGAAGGATGAGGGACAATTTTAAGACTGGCACTAAACTGTGCGACTACAGTTATCTTATTGGACACTAAATACCATCTTAGGTTTTAAATTAAACCAGATGAAATATGGAACATCTAAACTCTTTGGCACACTATGGGGAGGGAATATATGCTCCAGTATATACTGCAACCCTGCTCCATAGTACAAAGTGATACAATAAAAAACAACGTGTCCACAGCTTTATACCACATTATTCCACAAGTCTCAAACCAAGGCCTCTCTATATCTCTGCCTCCCCCGTCTCTCTGCTCTGTGAGTTTTACACTGTAATAAATTAGCCTCACTTTGGTGAGATGGCAACAAGACACGCTTGGCGCCCCGCTCAGTGCGTCATATCGAGGATGGGCGTGAGCTGTAAATTGTCACTGGCGTTGAATTTATACAGAGCCTTGGAACGAGATGCAGCACCGTGTACTGCCCAGCTGATCAAGCATCAAAGCTCTGAACCTCTTCACACCCCCCTCGCTCCACCCACTGACACCACCCCTCTGCCACCTCAAGGACAAAACAGAGAGAGACAGAGAGGAAGAAAGGAAGGAAGAAGAAAAAGAGCGACAGAGAGGGATAGGGATATGCACTGAAGTGCAGAGGGCTCTAAAGTGATAAGAGTTTTATGATGCTGTTTTCTTCCTCAGGAATTGACCAGGTCCCTGACTTCAATTTCTGCGCGTGTGCATGTGTGTGTGTTCATGTCTGTAGGTGCTGGAGAGCCTGTGGTGTGTCTCAGATTTATTCAGCTCATCTTTTTGTGAGAAGGCAGGGGCACTGCCAAGGCCTCCTCACACATTCATAAAGCATCCCCCTGTCACTTCACACACCACACATTACACAGCTAAACTCTCAGCGAGGTGAGAAGGGGGGAGAGGGAGAGAGAGAGATGCAGTAAGAGAGAAAAATTGAGTCCCTGCATAAACTTGTCTAATTGTCATAAAATGGGGCCATGGTGTTTTCTCAGAACTGACGAAGAAAGAAAGCTACAGGAGAGGATATACACACAGACAGGTGGATGGACAGAGACACAGAGGGTGATTGATAAAAAGACAGAGGACAGCGAGGGGGAGACAGAAAGACAAACAGTGAGACAGAGGTGAAGAGAGAACAAAGAGAAGCAGGAAATCAGCAGAACAACACGTGAAACTTTATTGAGCTCCTTCAAAATCTGCCTTTTCTTCTATGGTTCTCACCACAACCATTACCATTGTATGTTTAATGATATGTTCGCAACAATTTGTTTTTATTTAATTATATTATTGTAATATACAGGGCCATAGCCAGTATTTTACAAGTTCCCCCACTCACCCAAACAAAGAAAAAAAAAGATTTTCATATTCTGATTTATTCAGCTCATGGTTCATTTATACTTTCTGCAAACTGTATTTCCCAACATGAAGGTGTAACTGCTGTTTTAAAGCCCTCAACATATTGCAATAAAAATCTGGTAGGGAAATACAACTTTTTTGTTGGCTTAAAAGTAATAAAAACTGAAGGTATTGAGTTTAAAATTACTCAAATCTGCCTATAAAATATCCACCATTTGTTAGTTAGTTTTTGTTTATCTTCTTCAAGTGTAGAATGTAAATTCCACTCAGGAAATTTGGATACTAAAACCCCAAATTTGAGACAAAACACAGAAGACATGGTCAGTGTTGACAATAGAAGCTACAGCCCTGTAGCTGTATACAGTAGCATAGTATAATGTTGTACAGTGTATAAGCATTTGTTATCTTTTTTTAGTTCATCATGAATTATTGTACTACAGTGCAAACCTTGTACAACTTGCTATGGCAATATGTACTTATATGTATTATAATTATAACTGTTGTCATGCCAATAAAGCAATATTTAAGTGAGACAAAGTTAATAGGATAAAGAGGCATACTGGATGACACCAATTATCACCTCTACCTCTGGAGCATCCCTCTATACCTTCATCTACTCATATACGCATCGCATCTAGGATGTGTGTGTAGCTTAAGAGAGCAATCAAAAGCAAATATGTAGTGGTCAGCGGTGTATCTGAGTGTGTGTGTGTGTGTGTGTGTGTGTGTGTGTGTGTGTGAGAGAGAGAGAGAGTCACATACATTCAGTCATATACTGCACAGGTTTTTGCTATTTTCTTGTTTTTAATGAAACCTTTTTATTTAAATTTTTTTATTTTCTTCTTCTTATTATTATTATTGTTTTAATGTCATTATTTCCTGACGCGTTGGCAATATTGTCACTGTTACATTCATGCTAATAAACCTAATTGAATTGAATTGAGAGAGAGAGACAGAGAGAGACTGAGCAGGCCTACGGAGGGGATTACAAAGGCCATGTCGAGACACCCCGATTGGCATCACATCCAGACAGAAAGGGGAGGGACAGAGAGAAGGAGAGAAAAGAAAATTGGGAGAGTCATAAAGGGAATGAAGGGTAGAGAGAGAGAGAGAGCAGAAAAAGAGAGACAGAAAGAAGGGCGGGAGCAGAGGAAACCCTTGAGATGACAGCATGTAAATACGGCAACGGCGGGCCTCTAAAGTGGAGATGAAGAGGCGGCAGGATAAAAAGCTCTGAGCGCTGTGTGATTATGGATCAATTTGCCGCAATCAAGCCCCCTTATGGCTGGTCCCTGTGAAATGGAGAGATTTCTGCTCCTCAAGGGCAGCTGTGATGACAGTGGAGGTCACAGACAATGGGAGTGACAGAGGGAGACACAGTCACGGAGGGAGAGGAACATCGGAGGGATGGTAAGAAGGGGAGACGATCTGTCCTAAACATCAGCATTCAACCCTGAGCTGAAGGGCTTTCTAATTATGTTAATGGTGAGAGGTGGTGGTGAGATGCGGGCCTTTGGCCATTACTGACCAAGGAGCAGACTGCTACCACTGTGAGCTCTGCTCCTGTTAGGGTCGCAAATGAGTACTCAAGTGGATACACCATAATAATAATGATCTAAACGATGACTACCCTACTTCATACACTATTAAAAATTCAGCTGCTTTAATTCATGATACTGAATTAAAGCAGCTAAGTTATGTACTACTGGCATAAACACAGTAAAGCTTAAAGAGTAATTTAACAGCAGCCTGAAAAGCGGCGTTTCACTGCCCAACAGTCCCAATAGTGACGTCACAGTGTACCGACACACTCAGGAGTACATTTCTCCATCACTGTATCAAGGTGGGTTGTTAAATTACTTTAATATGACTTAGCACAACACAACAGGTTGAAGAGCCTAAGGCATAGAAAAAAAAATCAGATACTTTCTGTTTATCAATATGCTACTGAAGGTGAACCATATTAAGACATAAATGTTTTATTACACCAGGGAGCTTTGCTGCCATTCACAAGGCAAAAGTTGTAACAACCAAGGTTGAATGAACCATTATGCTCTTCAGTGTGTCAGTTTGTCAACCTGACCTTGTCCGACATACTCACTGGAGGCCTTTGAGAGAAATATATTTGTTTAATATATTTTCATATATTTATTTATAAAATAAATGTAATTCATCTGAAATAGAGTATCATTTGGAACTGTATCCATGCTCTCAAAAACATGACATGTATTATATTATGACAACTAGACAACTATTACTCTAAATTCTGAGGTCCAAAAAATGTGGCTACAGGCCAGAAAAGGTTGAGAAATTCAGCCTCATGACCACTGTCTTTTGTGTGTATGTGAACCTTTATTCTTTGTCTAGTCTTCAGGGCCAACAACAACTTCAAGCTTTTCTTCATGCCTTTCAGAAGCAGCCCATATCTCTTACAGTCACACACTGTTTTATGGAGCCCTGTAAGTGCTGAGAACAAGTGTGATAGACAGTTGGCATAGAGGGTGAGAGAGATTCACTGAGAGAGAGAGAGACAAAGAGGGAGCTCTGTGAAGTATCAAAAGCAATACGCCCTTTTAGCGATATGATACGGACGTCTGGAGCAAAGTCAGAGGCGGGGACTGCTTAGGGTTTCAAGACATTGGTCACAGGCCTTTCTGAAACCCTGGCTTCTCCTCTCTTGCCTTCATAAAATGATGACAAGAGAAGAAGAACATAAAAAGGAGGGATGGCTGGTCTGTGCACGGCATGATACAGAATCAGAGGCGGCCAGTAATAGCCTTTTTTGAAGAATGCGCCACTGAACTTTAAGGGCCGTGTTGCCTGAAAGGACAAGTTACAAATAGGAAAAAAAGAAGAGGGAGAAATGATTTCCAAGGGATATACCCCCTACTGAGCTGCCCTATCGACCGAGTGTTTGTGCCTGTGTGTGTGTCCTGTACATGATTGTGTATTTGGAGAATGCAACATACTACAGGAAAAAGCGGCTACACGTGCACACGCAGACATACAGTACATGAATACCTGCACTGGAGCACTATATTGACAAAGAGGACACAGTTTGCTCTTAAATTTCATTCAGACCACTGTTGCTTTTCAGAGAGGAGCTGTAACTGAAGCCCATCTGTCAGACAGTCGGAAGTACAGACAGAGCTAATGTGCAGTTCTTTATTACTCCGTCTCTTCCTACCTATCAATAATTTCTGAGCCACAACAATACACCCAGGCTGAGGTAAACAATCATAGTGTATCCCAGCTTTAATAACCACAGTCACACCTCCCAGCTATGTCTTTCAGTCAATTTTTCTTCCTTTCAGTTCTGTTCGATTCTACCTGTTTTCTTATCTCTCGTCTCTTTTTTTTCCTCCTCACAGCTCTACGGCAACTCAAAGTTACTCTAGATGACTTTCAGTCTGCAGTTCTGCTCGCCAGTCTATACACATATAGAGTATACAAACCACTTGCATGTATTTGTGTATTTGTGCATGGAAGAAAGTGTGTGTGTGTGTGCGTGTGTGTGCATGCATTGCGGGCATCAGCTCGGCGGCAGCGACAAAGTCACTCAGCAGTTTAGTAACAGGCCATTACCTTGTTAATACCAGCCTAATGGGCGGTCTGCTATTTTTAAACCACAGCCATGTTTGTGCCATTTAAACACTTAGTGCTGCGCTCAAATCAACAGGCCACCGGGACGCACCAAAAACAATAACAAAATAACAAAGACAATGTAATAATATGCTCCGTCTCTTTATTGACACCAAAAACATAAAGTGCTTTAGTTCCTAGTTTACACATGTGACTGATTCCAGATGTGAAAGGATAACAAAACTTGTAGGCAAAAATTGTTCTATTTTTTATGTTATGTAACAATTTAGAATTTTATGTGTCGGAAAGTGCAAATACACCCAAAATTGGCCAACATAAAGCCATTTTCTTCTCCATATAGTCAAGATCCTATTAGCAGTTTTATTTTCTTTAAAAAACTGTATTTACTGCGATTGCTGCTTTTAGAGATGGCTGCAAAGCCATGAGCTGATCAGCTGGGGATGTCCATTGTGCTAATATTTAAGTATGTTAACACTGGAATGGTTGTGCTGGAACAAGTATTACTTTGTCTTACAAACACATAATGAGATGCAGCATTAGCAGCCGGGTCCATTGCTGTCTGCTACAGTGTCTTTCTTGATTCTACCACTAAGGTGAGCCAAAGGCACAAATGTCCAAATGGTACTCTGCCTTTTCGGTTTATCTTTGATCAGAACATTTTGAGATATACGCTTTATTTGCTTTATTTACGTGCTGTAACTATTTCTTGACAAACAACAGTTTATCCCTCCCTGCACAGTACTTACATGTGCCGACTGCCTGGCAACTTCACTATGACAACAAGACTTAAGGAAGTCACTTTGCTGAACTGTTGTCTACCAGGAAATAGTTACAGCATGTAACTCATTGTAAAACTGCAAACTGGAAATTTCTTATTTCTGCTTATTCTGCTTGAACAATTTTCTTTAAAGTTTTAGTGACCAATGTAAACACTATGTATATGGTTTAAGTAAGCTATTGTCCCATATAGGCCAGAAAATTATTTTACTTTGAAATGACACCCATTTAAAACACCTGTGTTTGTATACAAACTAAAGATAAGATAAAAAGTCAAACGAGATATGGCAGATATGCCATATGTAATGATTAAAGACAAATGCATTAAAATATATCAATAAAAATCTTATATGATAATGACATTTTTTAGTTATTTAAGTAAATACATCAAACATGGCAAACTATAGCCTGCAGGTCTTTTTAATTCCATTTTACCATCTCAAAGAGAATCGGCTTTCTATCAGTAGCTTCTCTCTGAAGTCAGAGAGGAAGCGCTGGGCAAGAAGTCCTGCAACGGAGGCACAGTCCATTTCGGTGCATCAAACGTTGACACAGACTTTGAACTTGATCGTGGGTATGTTCAGCTCTTTAGTGATTTCCAAAGCTTTCAGTTGAATATATTTAGGCATTTATTCATTTTTTTTCAGATAGTCACTCTTTCCTGTCAAGCTTTTCAAGTCAGCCTGCTTTGGGAAGCTGGAAAGATTGCTAAGAGTCATTTAGGACTCGCAGTCATGACAGTTGTTAGATGATCACAACTATCTTAAACTGGCACCATAATTCCTTCAAGTCTTGATTAACTTATTTTCCCCGAGATACTGCGTCTCTCTATCTGTAATGCCCGTAGTTGTCAATAGTATCTCGCCACAGTTAAAAGGAAACTTTGGAAGAAAATCTGATACAGAGGTTAACATGCTAACATACAAAGACAACAAAACAGATAATTTGTCCTTTCATTGCATTCCAAAATAAACCATATGACAACCGTCATTTGAAAAGACAGACACACCAAACTACATCAGGCAGAGCCACGTGTTATGTTTATTGAACCAATTATAGTTGGGATGTGGGCATCACAACAAAAGCCAAACCTATATTGGATTTTTGAAGCCATAATCATATTTGAGTTTAAAAAAAAACTTGATAGTGATGTATCAGCCAATAGTCATTTCTTTTCACAAACACATAACATAAACAAACTTTTGAGAAGGATCCCTAAATTAGTTTGGTTTTTTCTCCATTTTGTGACCACCATATTTACTGAGTGCAACACTCTCCTGTCAAAAAATAAACATGTCATTGCTATCTGGTGGACAAACTGTGTAATGGCTTATTGATACCTATTGGCCGAGATATACACTTACACTTACTGCAATAAGCAAATATTGGCTGATATATCAGCCCAGCTGCGGTCTAGCTGTAGACACAATTGATCAAGCTGGACCGAGTCTGTTCCAGTGGTGTTGAATGCTACTAACCGTTTGCCTTCTGATCCAGGTGTTATAGGTTAGAGAAAGATGACAGAGAGGAGAACTGCTGTAGTTTTTGATGTGCATGCGACTATGTCACTGCATAGCTTTTGTAGGGTACTCAGATGGGCTGCCACTGTGATACAGAAGAGTGTTGACAGACTTCTCAATATGTATTGATCATTACTCCTACCATTAAAGACAAGGCTGAAAAACGTAATTCATTGTTTTCATTGCAAATGAAAATAGCTTCTACCATTAACACGAGAATCCAAACTATAGGTAAAATATTCACTACAGAATAATCAAAACACCATCATTGTACAATAAAAACACATTTATTTCCTAAACTGAATATTACCTCAGTTAATTGATATTAATGGTGAATTCTCCATTCTAGCCTAAGCTGATAATAACACCATCTTAAAAAATAAATAAAATAAAGAGATTTCATTCTACCCACAGGATAAATCAACAGTTCATGTTTTGTTTCTGTGATTGAAAAAGGTAAAAATTCTAGTAGTTATCCATCTCCCTAATCTCTGTCTGTACGTTAACTTGAAAGGATTTAAACCCAGCGTAACACCTGCTGTTAATACGACTTCCTGATAAAGCTGACATCAAATGTCTCAGATAACATCACTGCTTATCTCTGGAAATTAAATGACTTCTGGAATATTTAAAAAAAAAAATCTGTTGGATTGTTGTATAACTGCTTAAAGAAAAAAAAGAAACAGATGTAGGGAAGCTGGAGAGTGGGAGAAGACAGCCTGTGAATTTAAATGAAATCAGGAAATCCTCATCTTTCAATTATACAAATAGCTTGAATGAATGCTGACATTCATACTTTAGAGTATCTGTGTTATAGTATTCATAGCATATACTGTGTCCACAATGAAAATAAACTTCTACATTTGAAATTAAACGATCATTGAAATGGTAATTGGGCTCATGACTCCTGTTTGTCTCTTTCTCTTCCCACTCCTGATTGGCTCGCCTGATGCAACAACTGCATGCTGGTTGGTCTGGGATTAATGTGGTTGCCATGACAACATGCCGGCCGTAGAGCTGTGTTGGAATTGATGCGTATGTGTGTATCTGTGTGCGTGTATGTGTGTGTATATACTTTGTTTGAAGTGGCAGGCCTTTTCAACAGCTTTGATCAGGGAAATGTTTGTAGTGGGGGCAAACCTGGAGAACAAACAGGACTTCAGAGGGATTAGCGATCTGTGGAACACACACACACCCACACATGCACACACACACACACACACACACACACACACACACACACACACACACACATATAGGCTGTCTGGAAGTCAGCTTTCAGAATAAAATCAGCCACACATAGACCGACAGCTCCTCAGCTGAAAATTACACTCTATCTTTCTCATGTTCTCATGAAGCAAAGACGAGGAGGAGGAGGGTGGGATATAACTTTTAAGAAGTAGCAATATCTGCTGGCTGACATTCCTCTGTTCTTTCCTTCTCCTTCACACCCTCTAGGCTGATGTTTTTGAAGAAACAGACCAAGAACAAGTGATCTAGAGTATAATCTATGTGTGTATGTGTGTGTGTGTATGCCACCCCTGCAGGGCCAGTGTAAATCCATCAGTGCTGAGGAGAGGCCAGGTGAGTGCTTTAGCAGCCAAGGTGTGACACACGGCCCCCACGCTCCTCCATCATGCTATACTAAGAAATGGCATGTGTGTCTGTACGTCAGCGGGCTGTATGTGTGTGTATGTATGAGAGGAAGAGTCAAATGTGCGAGCCAGGAGCTGTGATTCAGACAAATACACCGCACCGCCCGGGCTGCTCCCGACCCCAACCAAGACGGACAGCACTGTAGCTATTCTCAGAGCCACAAGCACATCACTCAGTCCCCAAGGTAGAAGGATAAGTCATCCACTAAGGTCGCAGGAGGTGTTATGTCTCTCACTGCAAGTAGTTCAGAGTTTGAAGAATGGAGGTACAAGGCCGAAACAAATGGCAATGTGCTCCTCATCTCAGTTCTAGCAATCGGACAGACTGGCAAGTCATGTTCCCAACTCCCAAACTAACACCAGGCGTCAGAATGATAAAACGTGTCAACATCGTGAAGAGATCCATAAAAGAATCTCTGATCGCTCTGTCCTGAGCTTCACATGCCAGAAAGAGATGGATACTGTGTTATATTTCACTTACAGTACAAACTCAGTATCCTGGGACACAGTGTGTTCAATTTAATTAATTTAATTTATTGTAAAACATATATTAACATTTCAAAATTATGTCCCTCGAGATGACAGGACCATTTCTTTTGAGATGGCACTAATCCTAAGGCTGGAAATGTTTTTTTTAGATCATACTAAAAACTATTTAAGAGCGTTTTTGTTTTTCTCTTCACAATAAATGACAGATGTGTTTTATTGTCATTTCTCTTATATAGAAAAGTAAATAAATAAATAAAAGTAAAATACATAGTAAATAATTATAAAATGAAGCAAATAAAAGTAACAAGACTAAGAGTTTAAAGCCATTCTAGCAGCTTTGTGATGCTGTACTTAAGCACAGAGATGCTTTGAGTTAAATACTAATGTCGGCATGCCAACCTGCTCACAATGCTAACCTGCTGATGTTTAGCAGGTATAATGTTTACCATGGTCACCATCTTAGTTTAAAGTGTTAGCATGCTAACATTAGCTCTCAACACAAAGTGCAGCTGAGACTGATGGGAATGTCATTTTGCTGGTATTTGATCATAAACCAAAGTATTGGACAAAGTCAAACATTTACCTGCTGTTGGCGCTAGTCAATAGGATTCATCTTCTGGGGAACATGAATGTCTATACAACATTTCATGGCAATACATCCAATAGTTGTTGAAATATTTCAGTCTGGACCAAAGGACCATCCAAGTGACCGTCATCGCCGTCCCTAGAGCCACGCTGCTAGCATGGTTAAAATTAAACTTAAAACTGAAGTGTAATACTAGCTACCTTTCATCTCTGAAATACTGTATCAGGAGTTAAAATGAATTCACCATAAACAATGACACAGCTACTCTCTCACACTCTCTACTCACTGCTCATCTCAAAAGATGATTAAAAAAGAGTAATCACAAACACAAACGGATACAACACCAAAGATGAGTGGCACATGTAGTATAATCTTTTTTTTCCCCCCTTTCCCTGTTATGGAAGGAGGCTGGGGGAGGTTGAGGCACAGGGAAGCGAGGTGGCCTGATCACACCCTGAGAAGTAGGCCCTGAGGGAGCAGATTAGAAAATGGTGATGCAATATTAATTGGTGATGCTGCGTGCCAGGGAGTGCAGGGCTGTCCGGGGTTTGTCTCCCAAAGGAAAGGCTGTCAGGAGCTGAGAGAGACAGGATGGATGAGTGCCTGACCTTGTCTGTCAGCTGGTGGAGGAGAGGAGGGCTGGGAAAGGAGACCCCCCAGTCCCTCTGACACTCAGATCAACACTCTGCCAGTCTACGGCAAGCCTGCTGGGACACATCCCGACAACCAGACAGACTGACACAGTCGAGAGACAGACAGAATGAATGAATGTGATCTCCATGGTGGTACATTATTAATAATTATAAATATGCTAAACTTTATTTATATATATTGCACGAGGGGCCTATAGGATGATCCCTTCTTTGTTGTTGGGAGAAGTTATGTAATTTCACTAATGTAACATTTCACCCGCAGCACTGACAGCTGAGCAGGGAAGTGCAAAGACGATGTACTAAATGAAAACTAGAAAAGACAATCTATAAATAAAAATCAAGGTAAGTCCATACTTTTGTGTTATGTTACTTTGCACTAATAAAGAAAGAAAGAAATTCTATAAAAGCGAGTTTTAAGAGGTGATTTAAAGGAGGACCTGGAGTCCCCCCCCTTTAGGGCTGGGAGGGGTGGGTTTAGGGACATTATGTATATGTTGAAAAAAACCAATGAAAAAAAGTGATAAAAAAAGCAACTGAACAATAACACAACAGGCACCACATGCTGATGTGCAAAGGCACACACTTACACGTGGCGTGTACGTGCCGCAAAACAAGAGAGCACCATTACTGACAGAGATCCTGACACCGAAAACATAACAGACACAGCAATTCATAACATATTTCTTTTTGATGTCTTCCCTTTCATGGTGTGAAAACTGCATATCAGATAGTGGTGGTGGTTGACGCGAGGGAGTGAACAAGGCAACAAGAGCATATGGACGAGAGCCTCATGTCATCTGGGGACATACAAACACTGGACACTGTCAGCTTCAATTAACCCTCTCCCATCTGTCTGTCTCTTTTTCTCTCAGTCTTCCTTCCGCTAGGATCTCAACTAGGTCATGCACTGCAGTAAATCCCTAGATGCAGGGCGTATATAAAAAAGAAAAACATTATACCATCACAAAGACAAGAAACTTTAGTTTCCCCCCTTGTGTCACACTGAATGCGAAGTTCGATTTCTTTTCTTTTTCTATTCGCTTAAACCATCCCCTGTCAAAACAGATCTACTGTATTAAATTATCAATGCTATGGACTTCAATAATTCAGGCTACCCAGCAGTCAGTTATGCTGACAGTGTCATGGAGTTCCCTGACATACTGGTGAGTGTCCCTCCAGAGAGCTTGTCTAAGTTTCCCTGCTCTGCAAACTCACCACTGCTGCTAACTAAAAGGTTAACAACAGCCAATGAATGTAGAGCAGGGAAACTTATAATGGTATTTGCAGCAATATATTATCTTCTGAGTGCACCCCATATGTACAGCACGGTCCTCAGCCAATAGAAAGTCAGGTGAGATATAGACAGACATAAAGACAAGAGACACAGATTGAACTGAAGATAAACACACTTATTTGTCTTACAACCCCTTTTTGTCTCTTTAACTCTAATTAAATTCACCACCAGGTTCCAGTAGCATCAGTGGCACGGTTCCTCCCATCCTGAAGCAGAGCAGTTGTGTGTGTGTGTGTGTGTGTGTGTGTGTGTGTGTGTGTGCGCCAGAGACAGAGTGAAACGTCACGCTGTAACACTATTTCCTTGAGTCTGACAAATGAGGCCCTGGCTGCGCTCTGGTGTTGGCAGTTACCTATGAAAGAATGCATCACTCCAATTGGCTCTCCTGTCCCGCCTGTCACACAGCTGCACATTCCCTTTCTACTTGTGGCACGCACACACACACACACACACACACACACACACACACACACACGTACATACGAAAAACATAAACAGGAATTATATGTCACACACTTCCTATCCTCCTTTCCTCACCAGTCTTTCTCATCCACCCCCAACACCTCTTGTCGGATCCCTTCCTCTCCTTCTCCCTCTGCCTGTCGTCCCCTCTTCCTTCCCCTCTTCACCCCCCCATCTGCGATCAACACCCAGATGTGTGCAGGTGCAAGGCTGCTGGCAAACTGTCAGCTTGAGTCTCCGTTACTTAAACACACACACACACACACACACACACACAAACTCACAGCTTGGCTCAAGCGCTTCCCACTCTGTGAATTGGTCTCCACACAGTGAGCTAGATCACACTCTCACTGTCAACACATAAAGGAAGACTAACAGCGAGTGTGCTAAAGGTTGGAAAACACTGGCTGGGGACACAGAAGGAAAATAACAAAGGAGGGAAAAAAATAGGTAAAAGCTCTCTTTGGGCAAAACATGGAAAAGGGCTTTATTGTATAATAGTTCAAAATGAGCCCTTTAAAATCTTAAGACGCTCATGTGCTTCAGCCATACAGATAACTGTATAACACTACTGTACTGTATAACAGTGAGCTGAGAACTGATCTGAAAGACACAGAACAAAATCAAACACAGTGAACTGCTGTGTGTCAGCCTGTACATCCCTCTAGATGGGACATCCCCATTAAAAATAATGACTTCCACTTCAATTTTCTAATGATTTGTCTTCAAATAAGAAACTCCAATTAAATAAAGGAGCAGCAAAAACAATGCAGCAGACTTTTTGGTTCAGATGGTGTAACAGGACCGAGAGGGAAATTGTTTAAAGCGCTTCAAAACACATAATGCAGAAAGAATTATGAGATAAATTTAGTTGAATAAGCAACTGGGTGGAATGGATCCTCTGTAAAACAGAGTGAATGTTTTTCAATGTGAAGCAACTGCTGATACAATAGAAACGAATGACAAGACTTTATTATGCTGTACATAAGATTCACAAATTGGACCACAGTTTCAGATGTATGTTTTAATTGTAAAATAAAATCGGATCCACTGCTCTATGTCTTTTAAGATTGTTTGAAAAATATGGATTGTGCTTGATAATTGGTTGTATTTTTCATCTGTGGTTGTTCTCTAAATATTGTAAATCTACCTTAGCACCAAAAATACAAGATTGGGTGGGATCAGGGTGGGAAATTAACTTTTAAAAATGTGGACTATCTACCAGCCACTGACAAATAAATGTTCAAATTCAGGGTGGGTGCTAATTCCCAACCCTGTGTACTGTTATGCTATTAGAAAACTGAACAGAGTGTAGCAATAGAAAACAGCTAACAGTAGCTGTTATTGGTAAAATTATGGAAACACTTGGTGAATAGGTATTACATAACCATATGAGGAACCTTTTGTGGGTGTGTGTCTCGTTTACTGTTGTATGTGGAAAGTTATATTGTTGTGTTTGCGCACTGTATACATTTTTATATATACAAATCAAAACAGAGAAAACTAGAATTCTACACTACTAATAGAAAACTACACTGCACAATACTCATATCCTTTTTAAATTAATTATCTTTTTTTATCTCTTTTTTTCTAGGTGTGGTTCCTTTATGAGCCTGTCTCTTAGAATATTTATATCACGTCGGCTAGCTTCAGGCAAGAGAGCACACAGACACACAATAAGAATGACCCTTTTCTGTGATGGTGAGAATAGACTATAGGTAAGATTTATTGAGATTAATATCAACTTTACTGATTGAAAATTAAACTACCAGAGATGAAAGATATTCTGATACAGTGTTAATATACTGGCTGGAAATGTAATTAGGTGTTAAAAATGATTCCGTCTGTAGCATGAACACACACAAACCCATACACGCACACACATGCATAGGCCGTGCTGTGACCTCTCGAGCTGTGAACATGGAGTTGGTGTCAGTCTGCATGGCCCGGGGTCATCTGACAGCTCTAAACAAGACTCTCATTAACACCAGGCCATGAAAAGCGCCTGCTGGCACAATGTTTCTCTGTGTGCGTGTGTGTGTGTGCGTGTGTGCGTGCGTGCGTGTGTCCTAGCCATGGACTAGGGGTCCAGGTTGACATTGAGGAGGGCAGACAAGTGTCAATTTGGTCTTCAGCCATGAATCCCATCAGATATCAGAACTGCATACAGCACTCAGAAATACAGTGACGTAGAGAGTTAAAGGTTGATGGAGTTTTTTGAAATAAATACACATTAGAGATGTTTTTGCAAATAAGTTAGAGAACCAGAACAGTGGATAGTTTGCTGCATCTCATTACAGATCAACAGTTGTGTCTAAATCTCACTGCACAGTGTAGGTAAAACTTCTTCCTATTTTTTCATCACACTGAAAAAAAGCTTCTCTGCCATCAAGGTGGTATAGTCCTTTAAAGTGTGCAGTTTATTGAGGAGGTGAAGAGGAAATCACTGAGTATGACTATTTATTTTAAGCTGAAAATAAGGTAAATCCTTGACTGAATTTAAGTGACTACTTTCGCTTGACAGAAGGGTTATCAAGTGTAGGCTGTGTTTACCTGAGAAGAAGCAGCAGCAGCACCTCAACAACTGCCTTGACACTCGGAGATTCACAGTTATGTTCGTGAGGAAACAAGAGATCAGTACAAAAAACAATTAAGAATTCTTTAGTTGTTCTGCTGATCCATGTTTTACTTTGATTCAGCACTCTAAGTTGTTATTTTAAAATTAAAATAGCTAACTCATCACCTCATCCTTTTTCCATTAAGCGGTAAAGAAATTAACTACGTTGTCTTTTGTAGAAAGTTACTATTTTAAATGAAGAAGAAGAAGACTCTTCTACTTCTACTTGAAAAGAACATGCTGGTTGTTATCCTATATCGTTTGTGTTTCAGATTTTACTTAATGCTTGTTAAATGCCGCCCCCCCCTTATTTATTTATTTATTTTACCTTTTCTCAATTGTACCCTTATCCTTTATTTGCAGTCTTGTATGTTTTATGTTGGATGTTTGCCTTTGCTTTTATTGTACACAGGGCGCCCATGCAAAAAAGAGTGAACTGCTCTCATTGGACCACCCTGTATAAATAATGAAAGATGATTTCCATTACTTTTCATGATAATACTCTGATAATTGTTTATTTATTTTATTTACACATGAATATTTGATGCAAAGAAACAACTAATCTTGGAAAATGTTACCATATATTTTCATTAAAATCTACTGTTCAGTGTTTTTGTTGTTTTGTTTTTTTGCTGTTTGTAATGAGATTAATGTATTATTGTGAATTCCAAACAAAGTTGAGGATGCTGCTTGTTATTAGAGCATGAAGCTCTTAGTGCTGAAAGAGTGGTATTTCACCGTTATGGGTGCTCAATCAGCATATTACAGTTATTGACACAACTTTCTTCAAAAAGAATAATCTGATGGATTTGAAAGAGACTGCACAATGACAGATAATCCATGTGTTTCTATGTTGTTTATTTTCACTTTGTGGTACACAACAAACTGAGAGGGAGGACTGAGAGTTTGCAAAGTGAATGTTCATCTAATGGGAATACTGACATGCATGCGTAACCATATATGTGTGTGTGTAGGTGTGAGCATGTATGTATGAGAAGAGAGAGTGTGTGCACATCTATTTGAGTGTGTGTGTTAGAGAGTGCATGTGCCAGTGCTGCCAGGGTTTGCTAGAAATGGTATAATTTATCACGCCTAATTAATTATACTCCAACACTGAGAGAGAGTTATCCTTGTCGCTCAATCGGCTCCCCACTCTGCCTCCCTCAGTCAGACAACAGGAGGAAAGACCCAGATAAACTCCCGGAGCCTGAAACGCCACAGCTTTTTTGAAGTCTCGCTCTCTTCTCAGGCTGATTCGCCATGCCTGTTTAGCCAGCTTCACATTACCATTTAAATAAAAAGGCTAGCTAAATGACCACTGGTAGAACATAAAAAGAGAAATGAAATTGTTTTTCTGTCTCACGGCACTTTATTCTTTTCTCTTTCTAGCTAAAGCTCCTCATCATTTTTAATATGTTTAGTCCGGGGGAATGGTTGATAAAAATGTGCAGAAGAATCCAAATGCAAAATGAACTATTCATCTTTGATTACAAGGTAAGTCTAATTTAAAAGGGAGAACAATGACTCACAAAGCTAAGCAGACTTGAAACGACTCAGGTATGTTAATTTCTTGAGGAGAATTGATTATGATAAAACTAAACCAACAACAAACAAGAAAATGGCATGAATCACCACTGGGCATAAAGTTTGTTTCAGAACAAACCACATGATTAAGAGGGATAATGTCAAACTATAAAGCTGTACTGAAAAAGGCCTCTGAGGCCGATACTACATGTAGAATCTTGAGCAGAAGGAGAGACGTGAGCCACAATTTGCATCAAAATTCGTACTCCCTCTCAGTCAACTCTGAACACACAGACATGATACACACATTTGTTGATTCATTGTGACTTACACTTCCCAGGGCTATCATTATCTCCAATGTCTATAGTGAATACATGTCCATAAATCCACTGTGTCAGACTCTGAAAACCCCTGGTCTAAAAACATATGGCTTGGATAGTAATTTGAAAGTGGGGGTTGAATGTGTACAGTGATGAGGTTTTCCCACACTGCCTATTTCTGTGCATCTATAGATGTTAACATGATGAATATAGTTAGATCTGTAGCCTGCATGAGTGAAAACACGCTGCAGACACCCCACACCCATCATCAAGGAGGTGAGCAGATTGTATCGGACACAAATTGATTGCCCTTGAAATCCAACAAAATTGCTTAGCTTGTAACAAGCTTTATTTACTACATTAAATTATCATTAAAATGCTATTAGCGCAATTAGTTGATTTCCATTTTAAAAAACACATCTATGTTGAGAGAGAAGCGCTGAGGGGGAGAGACAGAGATAAGGCAAAAGGTTATGGAGGACAGTGGCGAAGGGAGAGAAGTTAAAGTTACAAGAGGAAAGGAGCGAGAAGCAAGATGAGAGGAGGGAGGAGAAGAGAAGATATGTGAGGAGAGGAGAGGTGAGTCAGACGACGAGAGAGCAGTGGGAGATGAATATTAAGCAGCTGTAATGATTAGGGTGGTGGTGCAGAGTGGCACTGTGACAGTGACATTGGCTGCCATTGGCAGCCCCTGCCATGGTGATTCACTGGAACCTGTTTCATTTGGGTCGTAATTAGCTTAAATGTTCAGAGAATGAAAAATTCATCATCGCTTTGAATCTTGTTAATTGGGAGAGCCGTCTGCATTAATAGAGGCCATTTGGAGGCTCTGTGCTTAAGTGTGTGTGTGTGCGCATACACAGGTACCTATGTGTGCATGTGTGTGTGTGTATTTAGGGTAAGTGAGCTCAATTTTGCATCCACTTACCGGAGGGGCTGATGGATTCCAAACTTTACCTGTTTTTATCGTTGAAGCAGCCAAATAAGCTTCTTAAAAATGATAAGGACATCTGAAAAACGCTGGCAGCGGAGAGAAACTGAACAACTACAGTCAAGACTTGCCAGCCTCTCTTATCATACATACTGACAATGCAGGGACATGCAGCAGGATGGGTATGGGTGGATAACAATTAAGTTATGTAAGGAGCATGGGAAGAAGAGTCAATGTGAGTTTGACTGGTAGCTCATCCATGTGTATTACTGTGAATTAATCAGTATCAACTTATTGTCTGCTAACCCTGCAGTCACCTTACAGACAAACACAGCAGCAGAGCTGAGAATATAGAAAGAGATCTTGCATGATTCATCACTGTCAACAGAGGAGATAATGTAATGAACACTCTTCTTGCATATTTTGTATATAGATGTGTGCTCCATGCTGCAAATGAACGCTGTGCAGATTATGTGGAGCTGCATAAAATGGAAAACAAAAATCTCTAAGAAATCAGTGTGTTGCTCCGCATACAATCACACTAACAGCACGAATGAGATTCAGTTATAAGAGTGTAAGCACGACTCCTTTGTCACTTTCTAATTATTTACAGTAATTTACAGCCTTTAAGGGAGCAATATTGCAGGATGAGCAAAAGTTTGTGTGGGTCAAATGCAGACAAAGTCAGTGCATCGTATCAGTCAGTGATTTATAGACTAGACAAAACATTCACCAGGAGCAAAGACAGACTAACCAACAACCCTGTGGATGTTGTTTAACCCATTCATGCCTTTGATGCTGAATATCTTGTGTACTTGACTGATACATAATGTATGTTACACTCCTGTGCACTAATAAACCAAACTGACACGTGTTGTAGTGAGAAACAGTGATTCTTGTGTCGCTAGAGGCAGGAGAGGTTAACAGCAGCAGTGCCGTTTGCTACTGCAAGCAGTAAGAAATTAAGACTAATGTCCATTTATTTCCCTGCAGTGAGGCTGGAGCCAGATCACCATGACAGTGTACAGCAGCAAGAGAGACTAAAAAACCTGCAATGGAGAGTTGAGGTTAGACTTTTAGTTGGTGGCCAGTGTGCCATTTAGTTTAGTGCAGCCTGGGTGGCTGTGTTATATGGAGTGTGTTTCATATTCAGTAATAAAACTCTGTGTCCTTCCTCTAAACCCTGTATGTGTGTATATGTGTATATGCTCCTGGAAACATCAAACCTTGTTACACTGTGGTAACATATGCACCCAGTGCACCCTCTCTGAACTTCTCCTTCCAGGAGGCAACACAAGCTGTTATATTTTCACATTCAAAACAGTAACAATGTCATAAACAGAATGCATTACTGCCACCTATTATGCGGCGCTGCTGTGTGCACCGTGTCTGCATGAAAAGCGAAAGGTGGACAAGATGAATCAGACAATGTTCCAAGAAGCCCCGTAAAAGCACTGAAATGACCATATTCATTAGGTTGTGTGTGTGACATAAATGCGATATGTCTCCCTCCATGCTGCAGTGTGTGAGGAGGACACAGTGTTTATGCGACAGACAGAGAGGCTGCAGAGCTCAACCCAGTCTGGACCAGCTCAGCCCAGCCCAGCTCGACCCAGCCGGCACTAATCCATCATCACCACCACTGAATCATTGCGCTGCCAATAAAGCCGGGCGGCAATACATTACAGGCATGTGGCAGGCTTTAGCGATAATAACATTGAGAAGTCCCCTTGGGCTGTAGGAAAAGCCTGGGCGCATGACACACTTGCTTACAGAGGCAGTAATATATGGAAATGCATCAGTGTGCCAGACAGGGGAGAGGATGGGGAGATGAGGGAGTGAGCTCAGTCTATTCATAAGGAAAGAGGGAGGAAATGGCCTTCACAGTGACCACTTCCTATCAGTTTCCAATGTGGACTCAACCAAATCCAGCATTCAATGATCGGGCTCATTGTAGATTCAAGCCTCTCCAAACAAGCCATCTTACAAGCAATCTGATATGTCAACACCTCATTTCTGTCTTATCTTGTGCTCATGCAGCTGAGTTCATATTGCAATATGGTTTGGACATAGGACATGTTAGATACAGCGCTGCCAATCATTGGCATGCTGTGTGGCACAGAGGCAGGCTAGCAGCATGGGAAATGAATGAACAAATACAGTACAGTGAACTGTTGGTCTCTGCCATCCTGTTATCTTGTGGCTGACATTGAGAACAATCTGCTGGTTAATCCCTCACCTTCACGGCAGATGCACACACACGCACTCCAAAACACACCAAACTTGAAACACAAATCTACAGTTAAAGCATCAGCGATATGAAGGAGAGGGGGGGCTGATCGTTATGGTTACTACAGAGCCTATGAGGATGGAAAGCTGGCATCAGATGTGGCATGAAAAGGCACTAAGAGTTTGCACAGCTACACTGATCTGTGTAGGGAGGAATGAGTTGTCAGAGAAATAACACCAGAGCTCATCTGCCTCTGTCTGTCTGGAAATCTGTCTCCACAGTGTCAGGCTGCTGGGTGAGACGTTTTAAAAGTGAATTGTTACCATTGTATGGCAAACTCAAACTGTAATTTTAATCTTTGCATTTAAATTAAAAGTCTACCGAGTCACTGTGTGCCGAGAAATGTGCATTAGCCTAGGGGTCATTAAGGTTTTCTGAAACCCATTCAGCACACATGGCCATCAATTTGAAAATAAAAAATCTTTTGACATTAGTTAAGTGGTATTCCGGTGAAAAAAATAACACTTTAAAGGCTTGAGGTATGTTTGCGCTCCAAGCTATCGACCAGATTTAACCCTGATTTGATGGTTTTAAAATACACAGATTGAGGTGAACGTATTATCTGCAGAAATGAAGTTACTACTCACTCAGAGAACAGAAAATCTGCCTTAACAGCGAACAATAGGGCACGGCCACTCTGATTTGTCAACGAAGCGCTCGAAAATTTGATTGAAAACGGTGCTGTCCATCTCGGTTTGTTCTGGAATTCTTCTGATGCAGGCGGTGCAATTAAAGCAGTAGTTATATACATTTTGGGAAATCTCCTTATTCGTTTTCTTGAGAGTTAGATGAGAGGATTGATACCGCTCTCAAATCTGTCTGTTAGATATAGAGCTACAGCCAGTAGCCAGTTAGCTTAGCTTAGCACAAAGACTAGAAAAACAGGGGGAAACTTTTTTTACCTTTGGACACAGCCAGACTAACTGTTTCCCCGTTTCCAGTCGTTATGTTAAGCTAAGCAAACCGGCTGCTGGCTGTAGCTCTATATTTACTGTTCTGACGTGAGAGTGGTATTGATCTTCCCAACTAGCTCTCAGCATGAAAGCGAATAAGCGAATTTCCCATTCCTTTAAGAAGGCAGCAAATTTGATGAAAAAAGAAGCCTCCTTCATGTGATTCGGATGTGATTATCCATTGGGTCCACAAAATTCAACTTCTCCAAACTTCTCTGACACGCAGCAACAACACAACAGAAATATTGTATGGTGGAGGCAGAGGCATCACCAGCACTGTACAAAATAACATACAGCATTTTCCACATTGGAAAAGAGTGATTAAAAATAAAGAAACAAGACAGGTTCAGTGTGATTTTAACCTGAGCTTTCAGTTTCCAACATGAGTCTCATCTTGTAGTTTGTTTCTTTGATAAAAGAACACCAGGCAGGTAAGACAAAAAAAAAAAAGACAAGAGGTTTGTGCTGATAGAATAAAAGTCTGGATTTATTTCTGTTTATCTATACATTAAACAGGTGTTCCTGAATGCAGCAAGAGAAAACACAGAACAGGATGCTAAGCGTCAAAGAGTTGCTCGCATAGCAGAGGTGTGGCCGGTTTAGCAAAGACATGTACACTCTCTATCGCATATACTTATAACATCTTCTGCAAATGTAGGGTTGCCTCTGGGAGGTTAAAGTAGGGTGAGGGAGCATTTACTGCAATAGTCTTGAAAGTTCTTTTCACATTATCATACCAACTGGAAATACTCCATACAGTAATAACCCTGTCTTTCCCTAATGATCATTGAAATGCAGTTACAACTACTACAGACAGGTATATACCCAAGCAGCCCTGGATAGCTCAGTTTAATTCAACTCCATGAAAATGTAGCAATAGTTCTGTACGGATTTGTCATATCGCCATTGTCCCCTTTGACTCAATCTCAAGGCTGTACAGACACATTCAAAGGTTTGAACGCTCTCCAGTCATCTCTACCTGGTTGGCCCTCCACCCAACAGTGATGTGGTACCAGGTGACTACAACTCAACACCTGCATAGGAATTCAGTTACACACAAAACTCTCTGGGCCAATTCCCTGGACCAGAGCAAAGCTTAAAATTGAACCATTATGAAACAGTCCAACGAATGGCTTAAGTGCTTCCATGAAACCAACTGCTGTGTATTTGAACACACACTGCTCACAGTAGAGAGGAGTTCCCCAGCACATTTCATGTTCACAGACATGGTCAGAGTAAAAAAAAAAAACAACATCTAACAAAACAAATATATACATACTGACAGATAGAACAAACCCCCCCTCCCCCCCAAAAAAACCCCTCAATATACTTTGGCGCAGAAAAGATTCCATTGGTGTCACTGCACAGGGTAAAAGAAAATATAATGCACTTTTTGTATAATTAAGCCCAAGTCCAGACACTGTATGCTTCTGTACACATGACTTTAGCTCACAGTAAGTCAATCATGAACAAATTGCTACACTAAATACATATTTTTAACACTGAAAATTACATTTGAATTGTTTAAACAACAGTAAGGGACAAAGAGATACAACGGGGAAATCACATATTAAAGTGTTAACTACATAGAATCAATCATTCCCAAAGGGACAGGCTGAAACTCCCCAAACAGTCTTTATGAATGTACCATGAAGACTCTCTGTGATCTCTATGATATCATAGATGGGGCTCTAGTTTGTACATTCCCAAAATCACTTGTAATGGATATTATTTTCCCACCATAAATACAACTACCAATGGAATCCCGCTTCTGTAAAACAAACTGGACTAAACTTTGAACATGGTTTGGCTGAGGACCTCTTCTACTGTAACATACGCTGCCCAGTCCAACTGAGATTTCCTTTATGACAATCTGGCATGCAACCAGTGAACAGTGGTATCCTTAAAATGTATCGGTCATCTGAGTGTGATCTAATAATCATGTACTATATATAGTGAAACCTGATCTAACCAGTAAAAATGCATATTATTGAAAATACACTGCAACTATGTAATATTGGTAGACAACAGGTGCTAGAAGCAGATGCATCCATTGAAAATCAGCAAGTTCTGAGGTACTTCTGAAACTCACAGCTGAGGATATAATCACTATCTACAATATTTGGATGGATAGCATATACTTGATACAGTAATAGCAGGGTTATCGTTTTGCGAAATATTTTGGCTTAAAATTTGATTAGCTGAGGGGATAGTGGCGGTTGACACACCTGAATAAAACATAGCTGTATGAGGATAAAAACATAGAAAAACAGCACCATTTGAGGTCCGATAGACAGATCAATTTTTGAACTGTTTGCTGGTAGCACCGTCAACCAGTAAAAATCTCAGAATGCAATACAGAGACAGAACACAACCACTGATCAACTGCACGACATAGCAAAGAGCGAAGATATATATTCAGAGACGACCCCTCACGCAGACACCCCTTTACAGCAGCATCTTTAAGCAGGTAATAAAACTGATTTCTCCTAAGAATGATATTGTGTACTGAGGTGTTTTACAAGTTTTATATGCTGTACATGTTGAGAGTAACCAGGTATACCTTTCCTATAGATTTTTTTTTTTAATATACACACATAGTTTACAGTCACTGACAAACAAACACCAGAGTAACAATGAGGTAGGACGGTGAAGTTAGATGAAGTAGAACCGGTTTGTGGATTGTATACAAAGTTACTGATACCTTAAGAAAAATATAGGCCTAACAATGTGTTCCTCCCGTTTTTTCTCATTTGAAGTAAGTTTGACATTGTATCTGAGGCTCAAACAGTAATGTGTTTTGTGTACACTTTTTGTTAAAACTGCTAGATGGAGCCATTTATCTTGTTCCACTCAGTGAAGCTAGAACTGATCTCTTTTTCTCAATCAAACTGCCAAAAGGCAACATAAAGCTCCCTCACTTCTGAAGCTTTGACAGGCGTTCACAACATAAGCCAAAACACCAAGTGAGGAGGACAGGATTTGCTATTATCTTGATACATTTGCATTTTAAAATCCAGTCCATATAAAGGACAGGGGAGTAAGGGACTAGAGGTGGCACAGGAAGAGGATCACAGAGCCAGCGAGGTCACATTTCCTCCCTATCGCTACTTGAGTGTGACAGTGAGAGTACAGGAAGGTCTGGTGTGTTACAGAGCCAAACTAGCCTATATCATCCATTTATGGCTCTGCCAGGTTTTGTATTTGTGTATGTTACTAATATGCAGCTAAAACCCAAACTGCTCCTCTGCAAGTGACTTGGTACATCTGATAGAGATTGGCCATCACAGATTAAGCCAAATCTGGGTTAAAAACATACAGTACTCCCACACAACTTTCATCCACTAAAGATGGTTTTAGTTAAAGGATTACGCTTGATCGCGCTCCAGGAAACGAGCCTTTGAAAACAAGTTAACATTTCAGATGATGTAATAGTTCTATTAATGCTCTGTCATAAAGCATTATTTTAACCACACCCCCTTTTGGCATCAAACAACAAAGAAACAAACACAAACACAGTACACAACAATGTGTCAGAATTTCAGCAAGGTTGCTTTGCACAGCAGAAATCTTTTCTTTCTTTTAAAATGCATGTATTTTCAATACATGCTAGCGCACGTAAAC
This sequence comes from Maccullochella peelii, assembly GCA_002120245.1. NCBI lineage: Eukaryota > Metazoa > Chordata > Actinopteri > Centrarchiformes > Percichthyidae > Maccullochella > Maccullochella peelii. The sequence goes on from LKNJ01000689.1 coordinate 71,238, forward strand.
CTCACATGTTGCTTTGTACAGGGAAAACAAAAAACTAAGGGACGCTGAAAAAGGGATATTTTCAGGAACCCCCAAAAATATATCAATAATATGTCACCATTTTGGTGGTTTAAGATTCACTTAGCTCTATTACCTTGGCATGGGCCATTTTTTTTGTGTAAACCCTGCTGCTGTCAGCAGCCCCCTTCTTTAGCTTGATCTCAGCCTTCAACACTTTGGCTTACAATTACCACTCATTTGTAAAAAATACACAATTATCTCTATATAAGTCATATCTATACATAACCAGCATCTTCACACATTAAGTTAAAGCACATATTCCAGTCAGCTTGCACATTTCATAGGTAAATATCTTTAGATTGGTGAATCATGTTTTGGGCTTGAAAGCCAAGAAGAGTTGTTGATTTTTGCTTGTCATTTTTGCCAAGTAAGCTATTTATTGTTCAGGAGGCCATGATGGAGTTATAGAGTCCAGTTCCAACATAGCGTGACTTGTGGAAATCTGGTTTTCTACCCCAAATAAATCTTCAAAGATTTAAATATTCAGAAGTACTTCTTCCAAGTAGTAGTTGGAAGTATTAAATCTATCAATCTTATTTTGGAGCATCGACATGTCAGGGACATATCTGACTGACAAAACAAAATTATACCCCATAACTCATTCTTGCCATTAAAAAAAAAAAACAATAAACCAAAATGTTCTAAGGTGCTTCATGATAATAGAATGATTGTTAGGCCTTAATCTATATAGACATTTTAAAAAAGGACGAATACCACAAATACATTTCTTTAAGATTGAAGAAATTGCCCAGAAGTTTAAAGTGCATTCAATGTAAATGATTTGTGGTGCTGCATCTCAATTGTACAAGGGTTTAACGATACAGACTTTCATCTTACTGTGGCAGATCATTAGAAGGTAGATTCTAAGTGTGGTTTGTTAAATATCACATGTTGTGAATGTAGCTTAATGTATGGGCTCTGTCAAAATCTGATGTTAAGGGAAGCCTTGTCTCTCTTGTTCCACAGAGATCACTTTGGCTGAGAAAGGGAGCTATTTTTTGTTTGTAGATTCCACTGATCTACATTTGGATACAACATCAAGCTTAAAGCCAACAATTCATATGAAAAAAACAGAAACAAAAATATAAGTGTAAAAAGAAACACAAGAAATTTTCAGGTAACATGGAATTACAACATCAATTAGATGAATCAAAACTTGACCAGAACCTTTAAAACTGTAACATGACTAGAAAACTGAAATATCCATGTTTGGTGGAAAAAAAATAAAAAGATGTGTTTTATGTACACTGAAATATCTCCAAAACATAAAGGTAGCTTAACAAAAGGCTGATCTGAACTTTCGAAATAACAACAAACAAGACAGACAAAATGATAGAGAGAAATAATCCAACTGACAAATAAGGATCTAGAGTGTGAAGAGGATAGAAGCTTGATGGGCAGCTCTGCAGCAGTTTCACAGTTAGCCACAGCTAGGTCACAGTTGAGATTTCAATCTGCAGCATTTAGTTCCAGCCTGCAGACAGCCACACAAACCATTTTGGATCAAAACAATAAAACAACTGGAGAGGAAAAAAACATAAAAAAAAAAAAAAACATAAAAGAAAAAGAGTACATTTTCAAAGTTCTGATGGCATAGCTCAGAGGAAATTGTCACTGGAGCAACCTTACTTTGTTCCCCAGTGGCGTGGCTTAAAAAAGAGGGGGTTATTATGGGGTTCAGCAGGCCCAGACAACTTCCACAGTACAACAGTGTTTCAGACAGCTTTACCCACAGCTAACACTGCTTCCACAAGAAGATGACCTGAACCGTGCAGAGCTGTGCCCTGATTTTCTTCCTCACATTGTCCCGTGCAGCACAGCATCTCTTCAATAGAGGTGGGGTTGGGGGGTGGGGGTAGCCCAGTTCAACTCAACTTAACGGTGTGAATCACACAGAAAATAGTACCTAGCCACCTCTTACATTCTTACAGCAAAGTGCAGCTTTGAAGCTTCACCACTTCAGCTTACTAAACATTTACAATCACAGAAGAAAACCCAAGGGGCATCCCGGCCCCTGGTGATTGCCAAATCCATTTAAGGCCTTTCTAGGCATCAACATGCCTGTAGCACTAGAACTAATTAAACAGTCAAATTGTCTGAAAGTGACATGTTTGATTGAGAGTAACACACGAATATCCCATCAAAAGCTTTCCTTGTGCTCTCTCATTGATGGTTGAATGCTCATAACTAAAAGGTCAACGTAAAAGACTAAATATAGCACTCTATAGACTCTACGTCAGAGTGATAATTCACATTTAAGCTCTGTAAGACCTCTTTTTAATAAAGTGACATGTTGTGATTGACCTACAGTTAAGGGGAAGCACACATTTATAATTAATCTCTTGGAGCAACAGAATCTCTGTTGCAAAATGCAATATGGCTGTTACCAATTAAGACATTGCATTAAGACATGCATTTGAGACCCTGATGTCCCATTCTATGCAGTAAGTACCAACAGCAAACACTCAGCAGTTATTGGGTAGTCAACAAAATCTCCAACCGTTCACACGTCTAAGATCTAATGCAAGCCAACATCTATCTTTATAGTATCTTTATAGCATCAAAAGGCTTTATCTAGGGAAGTTACCTCTTACTTTTTAAAAGCTTAAGGACTCAAAATCATGTTCTGACACAGAACAATAAATCAATTTAACAATCACATCTAATCTCTCCTTTGACACAAATGCACACACGTCAATAAACCATGTCTCTGTACCAATCCCAAATGTAAAGCTTAGAAAAACACTCATACCAGCTCATATCAAACTAGTTCACATGTGTTCAACTCCTCACTGGTGGGTAAAGCTGTCTGCCAGCCAATGAGGAAACTGGGCACTGAGGGAGGTGATGGTTGCTCTATGGGGAGCTGGGATGGGGTCTATTTGTTTTAACGTTTCACGTAATAACCGATCCAATGTGTCAGAGGAAAACAACTGCTCCTGAAACTGTGACAAACATCCCCCAACCACCCATATCAAGTCCCCTCAATATCCTGCGGACCACGGGGGGGCAGAAGGCGCTGGCGTGACAACAGTTGATCACTACATGCCATCGTAGGTGAAGTTCTCCATCTTGACTGTCTGTCTGATGAGCAGCTTGGACTCTCGCCGCTCCTCGTTCTTGATGGACTTGTTGATGTCCATTATCTTTTCACAAATGTACTTGTTCACTTTGGACAGTCTCTGCGTAATCTCTGCACTGTCCGCTGTCTCTTGAGACACTCTGTCGTAGAGACACTCTGGGGAAGGAGCGAGCGTGAGCAGTCAGACTACATCAAATTATAATTTTCTGATCTCATCTTTGTCTGGTGTCCAATGAATATTATTCAATGATTGAAAGGCTATATGAAAAAAGAAAATCATTTTTCTGTACATGATGTTTTCCAGCTTGTCTTACAAAAGACCCATGAGAACCATGACTCATCTCTTTCACATTCTTGACTTAATAGGTTTAAACCTGGAGTTTATCTTACCTCTGACGATTTTCAGTTTGCTGGGAGACAGTGGAGGTTTGGGCAGGGCATCTTTCTTCTTTTTGGTGGCCACTCCAGTGACACTACGGTTTTTTAATGTTTCTGTGCCCCAGATCATTACAGCCAGGTTCTTTGTGAACTTGGAGTCTCCCTGGGTCCGCTGCAGCTGGTGCCACTTCTCCTCCTCCACCCAGATCCCTCCACCGAGGTGTACCTGCAGAGAGGACAAGAGGGAAACAGAGAACTGTGAACAACTTATTTTAAAATGTGCATCTACAGTTTGCTGTAGATAAAACTATTTTGTAAGTGTTGTCATCTGCATAGTGCCAGACAAAATGAAAAGTCTAATGCATTGTGGCTACGATCAGCTCAGTTTAAAAACAAAAGAACTAGCAATGCTCTATTCTGCATGGGACAGTCTCATCCACTCCACACTTGCTGGACTTCCAAACAGTACCATCTATTGAAGATCTGCCTGCCCGCATCCAGGGGGGGAAAAAATACTTTTTTTTAAATAAGCAAATGCTATTATAGTTACCTAACTGTTTCATAAGCTACCTTTATGTTGGAGCATGCTGGACCATCATACTTCAGATCAGTAGTCTTAATGTTATTGTTTACAGATCAGATTTGGAGTAGGGATGGCAATTTATCGTATTGATGTTTAAATAACATTTATGCAACCATCAACAAGAGTAATCTAAAAAGAGAGAGCAAGACAGAAGCAAGTAGATAAGTAGGAGACAAACAAACTAAACTGAGACTTAAATTTATTTGGTACCGTACTTACACATCTACATGTATAGTTAAACTCAATAACACACTGTATACCGTGATGATGACCACCCACCTGCCTGTGACATTTGTGTTAGGTGCTGTGGGATCTAAATCTAAATGGACAGGGCAGGTCATAGCTTGTCAAGGTAGAACACATCTTAACCAGCTAGACTAAATTACAAATCCCAAGAAGCACCACTTTCACCAACAACAAGGATACATAAATAAGCTCAGGCCACTGGCTGCTTGTAGCCTGGATTACCTCCACTATGAACTTAGCCTGTAGCTCTCTACACACTGGCACTGCACGTTGCATAAGCCTGCACCAAACACTCCAAGCCGATTGCCAGTCTAGGCAGTCTGCCCTGGTCTTCTAGGTGAGCTAATGCAGCAGGGGGCATAATGTGACTCTCTTTCCATTCTCTACTCTCTTATCACTGTAAAGTCTTTAGGCCAGCATCCAAAAGGCTTTTCCCTGTGCAGCTAATGTGCTTTAGGCCCCCGGCCAGCAGACAAGCTTTTTACTGCCCTCAAGTTAGACAAGATTGTTTTCATCCTCCCTCCCTCCCTGTTGCTCTCGTTTATATCTCTCTCTCCATCTCTCCTCCTTCTTTTCTACCTCCTCCCCCCCTCACTAGGGCTAACCTGTCAGTCACTTTAAATTCCTCTCGTGCAAATAATTAATATGAGGTCCCTGATGTAGGAGAGTTCTAATTTGCAAGTGTTCTTCACGCTTGAAGTGGCTGCAGGCCCCAGAGCTTGTAGTACCAATTCCCCCCCTGTCATCAGAGACAGGACGCTGGTTGAATTACAGCGGTGGGGGGAGTAAGGAACCCTAACAGGCCAATAAACACTGATGATGCTGGCTGGGCTTGCAGGAACAATAATAATCTTCTCAACCTTGTTTACCTGCTAGGGTAGGGCAGCCAGGGGGAAAGGACTGATCAACTATGACGGCATGTTCCCAGGTTCATGGGTGTTAAGAGGAAATACAGCATTTCCTACTAAATCAGGTTACTTCCCACGGTCACCCCCAGGCAGAGAGCCAGGGATACAGGAGAGGGAACTGAAGGATTCAGGACTCTCAAAGGGTGAGAGGGGTTATTGGGATAATCTTTAAGCGAAGGGTGAGAGTCCCTATCTGTAATGCCACATTTGACAATATAAATTACAAATATATCCAAATACATAACATAAACCACTTCTTCTTCATGTAGGTGTTTCTCAGTCATTATTGAAAACACAGGCCCGTTGACTGAACATTACCAACAAGCCTTTAACAGCATCAGAAAACATCAGATTCATTTGTTGTCTGTTGGACTATGTTAAAGCCCTGTCAATCAGTTGTTGAGGCTATGAGCGAGTGCTGGGGGTACCCTTTTGTTAACATTTTGGATGAGTGATTTTGCCTTTAAGAATAAATGTCGAAATACAAAAAAAAAAAAAGATGAGGGAGATGAAATCAGACAGGGAACATCACAAAGACCACAAGAAGGTTGGTAGCAAGTGAACAGGCACATGATTAAACTAGACAAGACAAAATAAAATGGTTAAAAAGATGGGATTAAAGTGCCAGCCAGAAGGTATCAGGAAAAGCTAACTAAGGATGTCCCTTATTCCAGAGACACTTACCTTCCCATCGTTGCAGGTGTATACTGTTCTGGGTGAGGGTGAGTAGCTGGAACTGGTGTTGGCTTCTTCTCTGCATGTCTCCTGCGACTCAACAATGGGTTCAACCACTTCAGCCTTGATTGTCTGAGTGCCATTGTCATGCATAGGCTCTGGAGATACAAAGGAGGCATTCACCATTACGGAGATACAAAAAACAAATCTACACCTGTCAGCACTTCAAGTTGAGGTGAGGTCAAAGGCCATTAATAAACTGCTAGTCAACTTTATAGAACCACAGAGGACGACACTAAACCATGAGAGCTAGTTGCAAAATGACAGAAACCATGGTGTTGTTTAGTTACGATAACAGGGAATAGGATAACTCTACGCCACTAGAAATTCTCCACCTTATCCACTTTTAAAGAATGGCTAGAGATATTACGTACAATGGCCAAGTTATGAGAAGGTTACTTATAGAGTGGCTGGGAGAGAAGATCTATTTAATAAGTTTGGGGCACATTACTTGCACAATTGTTGGATATAAACATTTGATGCTACCTACATGAGCATACTGTGTATTTGGACCAGGTAGTGACGTTTGTGCTATGTAGATCTCCTAGGGTGTTGTGTTTTTTTTGTTTTGTTTTTGTTTTTTGGTCTCTTGTTCGCGATGTTTTGTGTTGGCTAGATTTGAATTTTGTTGCTGGACTGCAGCCTTTTTTCTTTCAATAGTTTAATAAACAAAAAAAAAACAAGAAAAGGACTGGACAGATCCTGAAAGAAGACATATTATATGTAATCTATGTTATTGTAATATTGTAACTGTTATTTCAGTGTAAATGTCTGACCAAATACAGACACACACACACAAAAAGAACAGCTAGTTGTAAAAAGCTAGTTGCACTTAATCCCTACAGTATCTAGTAGCATGTGGCCATGAGTTTTTTGGTCTTTATTACTGGAACAGTGCCCACCTGCTTGTCTTCTTGCTTCTCGCCTTGGGCCTAGGCTTCCCTGTGCCTCGAGACAGGTGGTTATTTTAGCCCAGTAACTAAGCTGGCTTGGTTGCTGGCCATGCTAAGCTCCAATGTAGCTGATGAGTTTTAATATCGGTCAGTGCACTCCATCCCCTACCCGACAGCACCCCAGGGTGCTCTAATCTTTAGCCTGTCCATTAGATGGTCTCGCCAGTAGCCAGGCGCCTCTGTCCAGATCTACAGGGGGGCTGAGGTTAACACCAGCATCTGGCGAAGCTCGAGTTTGTACACTGCTGTGCACTGCAATGACACCACTTTTAATCACACTTACAACTACAGTGCCTCTTATTCAACTTCCGGTATTGTATTTACTACTTTAGTACTGGACCTATTAAAATCCTATTGCTGGAGCTTAGTCTCATTGTTGTATTATGTCTGTCTATCAGCTATAACACCTATCTGTTCCTATCTATTTTTTATGACTGCCACTTTCCCACATATTGCTTATATTGGACCCCCAGCAGTACAAGGTGGGAGATCTGTCTTTAGATGTCCTCCCCAAGTTTTCTCCTTTTTTTTACTTATATCCTAAGTCTTCTAAGAGAGCTTGGGCTGGACAGAAACCACTGCTGTTGTAGAAATATTGGTACAGTGTATGTGAAACTGGGCTATATAATATAAACCTGACATAACCTCAGACTTAATGCAATGCTTCTACATAGAGTTTTTGAAATCCATATATAGTAATAAAACTCCAGAGCACTAAACAAGTTATTTTAACTTTAAAAATGCCTAATTCTCCCAATCCACTCCATCTTATTTGGAGCAACTAACAATGGGTGAGCAGGTGGGGGAAGCAGGTGTGTCTAAATCAGTTCTTTGACAGAACTGAGGACTGAACCCACGACCTTCTTCTGTTTTAGGATGGTCACTCTCATCACCAGTCCACTCTGCCAACCTGAGACGCAAGCCAAACTAAAGCACCCAAAGTCAACGTTGATCTTGTTTCGTTCCATTTATAACTTTATCTGTGCATCTTAATTTTAGTATAAAGACACTGAATTTAAACGGTAGTCCTAAATGCTCATGTACATCTACATTAAAAAGACAAGGTCTGAAAAGTATTGCAAAACTATTCAAGGGCCTTTATCCCAAAACATTTTTCACAGCGTAGCAATATTCCAGTTGCATCTTCCTATGTTTTTTTCAGACTTAACTGCGAACACCATTATGTTTGGCATTTGTCAGTGTTCTTAAAAAAGGCATAGATCCTTTCAGGTCAGAGGGGGTACAATTAGTGCTTTGTGTAGACACAACACTAGGATTATAATGTGTCCACACACTTGCCTCCCGCAGATGTTAGTGTCCAAGACTGACTTTAAAGAATAAAAGCCTATGTGCCTCTGAATATAGCTTTTCATTCCCAATACCAACTGATTTGACTTTTGTATAAACATTTCCTTTAAATGATTGATAAGGTTAAAGGTTGCTAATAAACTTTGTGGCATAGGCAGCAGTGGTTTGTATGTTGGTGTGCATGCTCCTGGTCCCTCACCGCTGCCCAGTCTCATGAGAAGTACATCTTGCAGCCTCCTGTTGAAGTCCCTCAGTTCTTTGACTTCTGTCAGCAAGCTGCCATATTCCTTCAGCTTCTTGGCCTGCTGCACCAGCTGCCTACGGGTTCTCTCTAGCTCCTGCTGCAGTCTCCTCATCTCTTCCTCTTGTTGCCTGTAGCTATGAACCAGCTCCTCGTACAAGACTCTAGGAACCACGGCTGCTGCTACCCCAGACACACAATCTGTGTCCACCTCCAAATGCTGTTGTTGCTGCTGGTGATGATGTTGCTGATGCTCTGCCTCCATATCTTCGTCTTCGTCGTCTGCATCCTCCCCCTCCTCAGCCAGCCGGTCCTCATCCAGGTCCTCTTCGCCCTCCATACAGGAGCTGGCTGCATTTCTCTCAAGGCGTGCCACTACTGCTGCCAGGCTCTTGGAGGAGTTGGAAAGGGGGCGTCCATGGTCCTGAGATAGGGCCTGAAGAAAATAACAACTGTCAATATAGGGACCAAATAGGCCAGTGAAATGAAATTTGAATTGTAATAACTACAAAGCTGATGATAAATGAAAATCATTCAACACTTAGAAAGCAAAACAGATTTGAAAACCACACATCAATCTAAAAATGACATGAGAGACAGAGTGCAAACAGTTTGTTTTGACTGTGTGAATCTCAATAGGAACTGGGAGGAGAGGAGTCACTGAGTTCTTTGATGAGCCGCTCAGAGGATTTGTCTGTGAAAGGGCAGCTGTCCAGAGTGCTGAATTTGTGTTAATCCAGCATATGTTAAAAATAGCATGGGGGATTTTGGGTGTCAGCCAAGTTTAAGGAAATGTGACATCAATACATATATTCAAATATAAGACTATTGCCGTGTATGCATCAACATGACACATGCAGTCACACATGCTTCCCACACTTACACAGTGTTGACAGAAGCTTTTTTAAGTGAGCAAAATTATTTAGGGTCCTCATTGACATGACACAAGATTGTTGATCGAAATTATAAGACTGAAATTATGTAAAGTAATCTTTGCACCCACTGGTACCAACATGGCTGATTTGAATTTGTTATTATGCCATAATAACATTTTATTATTTATATGGTGCTATAATAAGCATAATTTAAGACTCATCAAGGGTCAGTGTGATTGTATATCATGATACTGGTGTCACTATGAGTATAAGTTGGTGTGGAAGAGTCCATTACCCAGTGCTGTCCATTTAAATGTACAAACTTGTTTCTTCTAAAATAACACAACTAGTGTCTAATTTAGGTGAGCCTACCTTTTTATGCCTGAGTGGCATTCTGTCCTCTCCAAAATTGTTTTCAATAGAGTTTCCTGAATTCTTGATGGACATCTTGGGAATTTTCATCTTCTTTTGCATTATACTGTCTTCAAATTCTTCTACTGTATCTGTGAAGTGCAGAAATAGAAGCAGGAAGAAACTCATACAGTTTCAAAAAGTTAGATGGATTTTCATAAAACGTGAAAATAGCCACATAATTCTTTCATCCATTTGTGCAACTCGGCCGAGGGTGTGTTGTCTCTTATTATACTAATTATACTTATTACTTATTATACTTTACAGCGGACTGCGATACAAATCGTCCTGGCTATACAGCGCTTTCACATAACTGCCTCTGTGAAGCGGTTAGTTAGATCGGACCGATCTTGCAGCCCAGTCAGCTCAGATTCGGGGATTAGTGATGTAGCGGGTTAAAGATCGAGCATATGAAACGACCCTACCCTGTAACTGGACCTAACGTTAAGCAAATCATTTCACTTGCACATTAACATGACGCGCTGTCATGAAACAGCCATGACATTGACATGTTACTGAACGGAGAGGTTGCTATGTTGTGTGCATTGATGACACGGCGATGACTGCAGCACCGCATCCCCTCTGTGGCACAAACCAACAGATAAGCCGGCTAACAAGCTAGCCGCAACCCAACAAAGCTCTCGGGCTAGTGTCTCGACTACAAACCTCTACAAAAATGATAACAGGTCAACCACGGGCTGTCACATGTGTTTATAATGTAGTGACAGCTCGGCGTCTGCACACAGTTAACTAGCGCGTCAGCGCTAACATGCTAACGCGGAACGAATACACACCAAGCTAGCAAGCCTAAGCTACATGTTGTAAACAACCGTTGTGACTGGCTAACGTTGCATGCCACGTATTTAGCGAAACAACCGGCACTAGTCTATCGAAACAAGAGAGCTGACTCTTGGAACACTACACTCTGAGTGTAAAAATCTGTAAAGAATTGACGACAAGGTATGACTACCTATCAAACTTATCTTAGCACATCAAACTAGCATATCTAGCTAGCCACAGTCGAGGACGTTGTTGTGGCTAAGTGTCAGATTCCAGCTGATCACGTCCTGACAGATCGGACAAAAGGAATTGCTTTGACACATGTCCGAGTTTCGCGCACATCAACGTTACTTGGTCAGACAGACAAAAGCAGCATTAAAAAGAGAAAAGCTGATGTGTTAAGAGGGCAACTTACCTGCAAGGGCAAGGATCTGTGCTTCGCACGGCTGGCCTGCGCTGCCATTCTGTTCAGTTCTGTGAACCAGATACACCTTCTGATTATCAAAATCTGTTTTGTGCAGAGGTCTGAAATCTTCGACATTTGAAACGGGTAACGCGTAGCACATATCGTCTTCAAAGAATCTAACAAAAGCATACATTATTTACTTCTCTTTGGTCCTGCACTTTGGATATGGTTGACAGTTTTTCCTCACAAAGTATTAAAAAAAAATATACACATAGGGGGTTGGGGATGGTGTCTGCGCTCGGCTACTCTTGCCTGGTCCACATCACCACCAGGGTAGATCATCAAGGCATAAGTAATAGACATGACATTAACTTTGCTCTTAAGAGATGTTCAGATACAGAGGTATTCAAAAGCAATTTTTATTTATTTGTGTCAGAAACATATGACACACAATGTCCCCTTGCACCTGTAGTGTAATTATAATATACACTACAGGTGCAATATTTTATAATATTTTCATTTTTGTCAAATTTTAAACATTTTTAAAGAACAAGATTTACAAAAATACCAATACCCACGTCAACATATTTATATGGTGAATATTTGTTTTTATATTTTAAGCATTGCTTTAAGTGATTAGGCAGGACATGTCATCCTGGGTCATTACCCTTATCAATTTCTGTCTTCTAAGGGAATTGTTTCATTTGAGAAAAGCCACCAAGACGATTACCTGGCTGGTCAGATTTCATTGGTCTCTGTGTGCTTTCAGGTGTACAGTTCTCATCTGTTCCTTGTATCACAACAGAAAGACTTAAGGCCAGCTGACAGAAATGAACTCTTTGTTATTGTAAGACAGCCAGGTGGTTATACAACAGGATGGATTTCTCTCAGTTGTTACTCTAATGGAGAGCACCACAGTCGATAAATGACACTAACAATTTTGTTCTGCTTCGGCTGCTGTAATTGAAAAGTAACTGATGCAGAACTATATAGAGCCTTTTTTTCTTCTCTGATATTTCGTTTCATAGTTTCAGGCATTTAGTTAGTTATGATTAGGCCTGTTTCAAATGCCAGCTTCCCCATGATGTTTGTTCACTGTGCTGTATGACCGGTCCCAGAGTCTGTTAGATGTATACAAGAGAATTTAAAAACAAACAAACAAAGTGATGACAATAACTCTCAGAACATTTTATTTCAGTTATTGGAGCACTATTTCAGGCTGTTTTCAATACCAGTGAGCAGTTAGCTGGTCTGCCAGCTATGCTATTGATTTGAGAGACTTGCTTCACTTTTCTGTGAAGAAGCACTTAGTTGAACTGTCAAAATTTACCATTCATATACATTAGCAGACTTTAAATTTTGCAACATTTTTTAAATAAATGACATAATACAAGTAAGGATTAATTAGAGATTTTTTAATAGACTGAGCCATGGTCATTTCATATATATCTATGCACTGACACTTTGGCAGAGTCCCACAAACTATAACACAAGTGAGAGTGATAGACAAGAGATTTGAGCAGCTTTTCAACAAGTCAAACAGAGGATTACTGCTAATCTAAGCTTCTGTTCAATGGCTCTCCTGTCCTCAGGGCTGGGCTTGTCAACATAAGGCTGCTCAGTTTCTGGAGCTTTCTGGACCTGCCGCAGTGGCCAGTATTTAAAGGGGACCACCGCTCCATTTAAAAGTCTTGTATAATGTTAATCCTGCAGCCTGGAGAAGTTCAATCAAAATGTATAACAACAACTTTCTCCTTAAGTTAGAGTTTATGGAGATGCATCAAAGAAGGGAGTCTGCCTGGAGACACAATAAAAGTTAAGCTCCCCAAATGTACTGACGTTTCTGAATGTTCATATTTTCCCTCTGAACATATCACTGTAACTTTTCTGCAGTCTCAATGAAGTGGTTAATTTCTTGTAAACTCATAGCAGTTTCTGTTATTTCCATTTAATTGTCACCTGTATTGTCATCATATTATTCCTGATAGCAGAATTTATAGAACTGACTGTAATCCCATTGCTATTACAAATTCATATTCTTAGCAAATGTGATTTGCATAGTTGCTCAACTTAAAATACTTTTTATATCCGAGCTAGTCTTATTATGGTACTGTACATCATGTCAGCCTCTGTGAGAACTATTTTCATGCACCAAAAATCTCTAAACTTAACCCATGTACTCCCTTTTCCTCACTGTAATTATTTCATGGTACATTGCTCCACTGCACTGCTGAACTCTCTCGTTCGGCTTCAACCAGGTCACAGTCACACCCATGCAATGACGGTATATAGTATATTGTTGGTTTAGTAAAGATATTTAAGACCCTACACACATCGTCCACCCGCACCTTGTGTTCTCACTTTTGCCTAATTAGATTCCTTTGGGAGTGTAAAGACTGTGCTTGACTGACATCTCTCTGACCCTCGTATTACAGTGGGGCCTTTTTCAAAGAGGCCAATTTTAACATGTTCTCCCCCCCACGGTTATATAGGATAAGTCTAAAGTGATCTTTCCATATCCAAAACGGCATTAAATTTAACTCTTTAAATATCAGTTAAATCCTGCGTGCCCATTGTTGTGTTGTGTGTTGACTTATCACCATTATGCAAATTAAAAGTACAGCTGCTATTTATTTAATAAATCCAATCAGCTCTTTTTTAAAATAGTTGTTCGAGCACACAGAATCCACTCTGAGTTGACGTAAACTATCGACATGCTAATTAGCTGAAGATATGGTGATACATTAAAGCTGAAGGAGTAACTTTAGATAATATTTTAGTTACGTTTTATCTTTGAAAGCAGTTGATTGGATAAAGACTCGAGTCAGGACAGAAGCCAGACATCATGTCCTGCCTATTAGCTCCACACTGCCTGGCTCATCTATCTTTATTGGTCATCCATTAGCCTGCATTAAAGGGAGACACTGGATAATAGCAGTAATGATGCTGATGATGGAATTAGACTGCGGGTACACACGTCATCATTGCAGTGTTGCGCCTGGAATCATAAAGAGTTCCCACTGACAAACGGACAGATGGACAAACAAATAAAATAAATGACCCCTTTACGCTTCTGATCAGTGTATGTGTGTAAATATGTGTGACAGACAAATATATTGAGAAAAAGGGAACAAGATGAGGTCTTGCAATTTAGGTGAAAAAATGTCTATGGTGCTTGGAGGTGTGTACATTAACTTTAGGGCACATAGACAGTCAATCTAAAGGCAGCGCCTGTGCCAATCCACAGGATGGACAGATGCTGGTACAGGTGTGTGCATGATGATGGTTGGCAGGGGCGAGCGCCAGCCTGAGCAGCAGCATACAGACAACAGACCCAGCAAAATGACTATGCCAGGCATTAGACAGCCGGCATGGAGGGATCATTAAGGCAACTTTCTGGAAAGATGCTCTAAGATCATGAAAGCACCGAGCAAAATGAAGATATGGGTGTCTGGTTCTAAGATGACGGATTCAAAGAAGCGTAAACGTCTTTTATGGGCGATGCGCTACTACGATCAATCACAACTGTTTACAGTCCGGGGTAAAACCGTTTTCCTATTTTGGTTGGAGGCATCTCACCAGTCTTTCTCTTATTATGCCTCTTAATTAGCTCTGCATGAATTACTAATCAACCATGAAGAAGGCATTCACCAATTTAAAAAGTGATAGCCCATGAAATGAACAGCACAGCCTCATATGAGCACATCACTTACTAATGCTGCAGGCCCTGAAAACAGACCTTTGACTGAAAGAGAGAGACAGAAGACAGGGGGAAAGAAAGACGGACATGGAGCACACACACAGAGGCAAACCTTATTGTGAATAAATCCTTCATTAAGTATTTAGAATGGTATCAGTGCTGGCCCTGCCATCGTGCTGTGTATACTCAGTGATACACCCAGGAGACATTGATCTTCTTCATAAGGAACATAATGGCCACCAGAGAAATACTGATCATATTTCAGCACCAGTCAATTCAGTTCATTAGGGCCGCTCTACCTCCTACTGCGGCCCTGTATTGATCTCGCCAGTGTCACCAGACACTTATTCTCCGCTAACTAGATCGGGAACTCACAAAACTGTAATTTATACAGTGGCAACCGTATAGTCGGGGTCGAACAACAACAGCAAGTCGAACAACAGACTTCAGGGAACAAACAAGCAAAAATTGAAGATCTGTGTAAGAGCAGCGTGGACTGTCTGTCTCTGTGCCCTTTCTGCGTCGGCATCAAATGTCAGATGCGACACAAGAAATCCTGAAAGTATCAAGGCTGTCCACGGGTTTCAGAGAGAATTTTTCTTATGCCTCTAATACCTTTTCCACCGTCTCCTCTCCTCTAATCTCCACTTATCTGGCAGCCAGGTGAGCCGCAGCACACGGCTGGTGGGCAGGCTTTGGTCTGTGGGAATACAGCTCATCTTAATGGTATTTCTCCCTCTTTTCCTTCTCTTCCCTTTGCTTCTCTTACCCTTTCCTCCAGGGCGGCTGTCAGACAGAGACGGAGGCAGCCAGAGAACTTCTCATTGATGCTGTAGCTGACAGCAGGGAACCACTGGGATTGGACGAGCGATCGCAGCCGCCCGTCATGAAGAGGGGCAGCCGGGCTCACAGGTGCACACTGCACAGCATCTGACAGATAATAGCAGATAAAACCCAGGCCAACCAGCAGCTTGCTCCTCGCTAGGGGATGGGGGACCCATGGTAGTGGGGTGGTGGGTCAGATGGGGCGGGGGGCAGGGGCATGTTGAGGGGCAAAGTGCTTTGACAACTAGCAGCCTTTACTTAACCACCAACCAGCCAGACACAGACCCCCACCCACACACACACAAACACACTAGTCAAGGACAGGCAAGGTCACAGATCTCAAACCCCTCCCCAGAATCATTCCTGCAGCTTACTGTACACTTGGAGGAGGTTAAGATTGATTCGGAGATTAATGCAGCTGCTGCGTCTGAAAAAGCACATCAAAACCCTGCAGTCGTCTTATTAGTTTATTTTTTCTTCCATTACTTGCAGGTCTTTTATTACTCTTCTTTTAATTTCTGTTGAAAGAGCTGTGAGTCTCCAAAGTACAATAAAATGTGTTTATGCCACAAAGCTTTTTCCCTTACATCCTCATTCTATTTCATGTTTTTATTCATATCCAAATCTGCTTTTCATCTTAGCAAGCAAATCTAAACTCCGGTGAACAAAATGCAAACACATTTTCATCAGTTTAAGCTTAAATAATGCTGACCCAAACCTATTTAAATTTGTGGTAAAATAACAATATTTGTCTTCAATCGTGTCCACTTATGTTGATGTAATTTCACATCTACCTGCCACTAACCTGGCCAAACGCAATGCTACACTCCACGTGGAAAAGACAGGGGAAAAAAAGTAAAGAAACACAATATCTCACAACTCATCTTCAGCCAGGAGACACGAACAATGACTGTGAAAAAGTATGTCACATGTCATGCATCTCCTCTACCATCCAGATGCAGGATGCCAACTGATGTGACAATGGGAAACACTGGTATCTGTCACTGCTGAGACACATGTAGTTCTGTGGAGGAGAAAACAGTCAAGACGAATCCAGCGATCAGTGGCTGCATGGCCTGAGACACAGCCTGACAACCGTCCACCTCTGTTCTCACTGAGCTGCCGCCACTGAGGGACAGGTACAGAGGATTTTAAGGTCCAGTAAGTGCAATTTTTACTGTCACATAATTTAAGTGACTACATTTGCAGAGGTTTGACAATATTGTTGATCAATACCCATGAATTTATAATTATCCTCCAGGGCTGACATTTCTCAAAAACTCACTTCCCGACCATACTCTGTCTGGACAAATATTTCTCAATCCAAAAATCTAGTATTACTTAAAAAATGTGCACCGCTAGAAACATTAGCACTTACTTAACTAAACATTTCTGTTGTTGAATGTCTGCTTTGACTGGCTGGTTGACTGAGGTTGGCCTGTGAAAATCTGTATCATTCCTTGGTCTCCAATAGAGGTCAGTGCAAAGTCACACACTCACACACAGGACAGCAGCATAATGAATAGGAGAATTTCCTGAATTTAAAGGACTTGGGTTCAAGCGTCTGCTGTGTTGAAGTTTCCTGCAGAAAGACTAAGGCTGCCGTTCTGTAGCTGAACCTGACGGCTGACCCAACAGTGAAGGCAGGGCAATTAAAACTAGAATTTCCCTATGGAAATCAATAATGTATAACATTTTTATTTATACATACAGTACTCTGCATACACACCCACTGGGCATACATGCTCCACACGCAGCTCTGACAGAGGGACTGAGGCACAGACTGAGAAAAGGCTGACAATGACCTTGACCATGGCAGCGGGTATCTCCTGGCAACGACGTATACCTGCATATGAAAAATTTAGCAGAGTGACACTTTAACATATTAACAATTTATCCTAGCGGTAAAGCCTCACTATTAGTAACAGGTATCCATAATGTTAGCAGATCTCCCAGGGGCTCCGATATTTAGCATCCTATAGGCTCTAAAGCAAAGAGGAAGCAATAGGTTGTGAATAACAGTGGTATTGTGTGTAGAGCAGGACATCGTCTCTGGCTCCACACACACACACACACACACACACACACACACACACACAGAGTCCAAAAACTCAATCCACCAGCCATAACACGGAGACAGAGTGGCATCAACCTCTATTATCTAGTCCCTATGCTGCTAACACAAAAGGCTCCCTGGAACAAAAATCCAATCAGTCCTCTCTAGGAGGATTTGCTCCACAGCAGTGCTCAGCGACACTGGTGGCTCTGCTGGTGACAAAGAAATAATCTCAGAGCCCACAGCCTGTTCACAGCCTGTTTACTGCCTTCGTCACATTGCCCTTTTTAGAAAGAGGACAGACAGAGTCTACACTTCTCTGTTGTCATTTACTGTCCTTTGAGTTTAACACTCTCTCTCCGTCTCTCTCCTTTTCTGCATGCAGAAACATGAAACACATGGTTGACTGTGTGTACAGTGCGTGAAATTACCGTATTTGCGACACAGGGAATATTTACTCTAAGCATTAGTAATATAGGCTTGACAAAATAGAACCTTCTGGCATATAGGCTAGAGACAGGTTTTAAATAATTGTTTGATGACAAATATTTTCAAAATATTTTCAATATTGTGCTGCCCCTTACTCCCCTCCCTCCCCCTCCCTTCTGGTTCCTATCTCTCACAGTCCGCCATTCTTTGTCTGGTAAATTATCACACTCGTTCTCCATTCATTAGCATGCTGCTGCTTATTTAGCTACGCTGCTGAGAAGCCTTCAACAAAATCAACTGGAACATACTCAATATGAAGCGGCCAGCGCGCCCCTTTCCTTTCCTCCCTCCCATCCTTCATCTCCTTCTTTGTTTGTTTTATGTGTTTTTTTAACCACATGAAAATGGAAGCATGGTCCCCCATAATGAAGAGGAGGGAGATAAAATATGCAAATTCACAGAGAAAGGATATAATTAGGGCAATAATAGGAAGTGTTGTTTTCACAGCTGCTCATTTACACAAAAGTCTGATAGTATTTTTTTAAATAATAATAAATAATGTTCTTCTCTGTTTTTTTCCTCTTCTCTTCCCTCCCTCCCTACCTCAACGTGCAAAGTCTTGTGCTCCACTAAAAACAAATCTCTGCAGCTTTCCAGTCTGAAAGCCAGTCAACCACGCAGTGATCAAGCCACCCAGAGATTTCTATCAGCTCAGGTATATACCAAAGGCCTGGATAGCAGGAGGTTGCATGCTGGTTGTTTCAGACCTGTCTTTCCACCCTCCCCGGCTGGAAAGAAACACTGAAGCACAAGGTGTTAGGGTAGGAAGAATGTGCAAGAATAGCTCACACTTGCTCAAAGTATTAAGGACAGGACAAGAGCGCCACAAACTTAAAGGTTTCTGTTTGTTGTACATAGATAAACTGCTGCCACGGGCTATTTTAATTTCAACCATTAAAGGAGGCCTGGTGCAGTGTTAATAATTGGAGAAGAAAATAAGAGTTTAAACACTTTTCTCTATTTTAAAAGGAGTGACAAGGTCATAATTAGCATTTCAGGGAAAAACAGTGAGCATGGCTAAAAGGTTCTAAAGATTGCTGCACACATAGAACTACTTTGATCTAGATCTGTGTTGCTTAACTCTAAGATGTGTGGTTTTAGAAATATGAGAGTAAATGAAGATGAAAAGAGTGCAATGAATGAATGTAGGTTCCTTATGTTTCAGCTGAACTCAATGGGGGGTTGGTCCGACAGATAAAGATCGGCTGATGAAAGTCTGTACAGTACAAAATAGAGACTGGTACACATGAGGGGTTAATTTTAATTTATCTGCAAGATTAAAGAAAGAAAGATTAATGTTCTGACACAAACATGTTTTCTTCAAAGTCAAATAGTAATGGTATCACCACAAAAGAGTTTAAATAATCTCATTGTGTTTCATGAACCACACATTTCAGAGGATTTAGAGGAGGGAGTGAGACTCTCACTACACCAATATGACAGAACTCCATGAGTGCAATTTGCAAGAGGACCAAGAAAAATACATCATAGTCAAAACAATAGCACCACCACAACAAAGACATAAATACATGATATATCACTATATTGTTTGGATGGCTGCCCAGAGACTTTCATCTGAAGAAATGGAAGCTATTAAATGGTTGAGAGAAGGCCAGGCTGGTGCATTGTGTAAATGAGAGAACTCTGTTGACCCCACGTTCACACTGCAGAGAATTTAGTTCAAAGTAATCCCTGTTTTCTGACACGTGTTATGCAAATGAAAAGGCACTGTTAATGCTGGTACTGACTTGGAGAGAAAGCAAGGCTCATGGGAGTCCACCGGTGAAAAGTAACTAAGTACTTTTACTCAAGTACTGTACTTACGTACAATTTTGAGGTACATGTACATTACTTGAGCATTTTATGCTACTTTATACTTTTCCTCCACCACAGTTTAGAAGGAAACATCGTATTTTTTACTCCACTACATTTATTTCACAGCTGTAGTTACTAGTTACTTTTCAAACTAAGATTTTACACAAAAAAACATATGATCAGCTTATAAAATACAATTTGTTAAAGATTAAACCAGTGGCTGGTCTAGTCTGGCCACATGGTCATGTTTACGAGTTGCTGATTTGACTTTTCCCCTGTAAACTTTTCAGATGGTTTCATTTAAACAACAGTTCGAATTCCAGAGATCAAATCACCCAATATTTCAT
Organism: Maccullochella peelii; assembly: GCA_002120245.1. Classification (NCBI taxonomy): domain Eukaryota; kingdom Metazoa; phylum Chordata; class Actinopteri; order Centrarchiformes; family Percichthyidae; genus Maccullochella; species Maccullochella peelii. Next base: position 91,436 of record LKNJ01000689.1, read on the forward strand.
TAAAAATCAAAGATTAGAGAATAGTCCAAAATATTAATAGAAATTTATGTAGCAAACTTTGTTTTTTCTTCTGTCCTCTCCCATTAATCATCTCACGACCCCTTAGATTTATCTTGTGGCCCTCTGCTAGGTTGAGAACCACTGAAGTAATCTACCGAACTTCACAGTATAAAGTAATTAAAACTAGCTCCACTGACTGCCACTTGCGCACTGATTCATCAGTATTAATAACCTAATAATGTAAAATATAATAATATGTCATTTGCAGAACAAGTACTTTAACTTTTGATACTTTAAGTTCATTTTGGGATTCTTATACATGGCGGTATTGGTACTTTAAGATCTGAGTACTTCTTCCACCACTGTGGGAGTCTAAAGCTAAAGTCTCCCTGCACATAACAAAAAGAGAACTAAAATGTGCTCCCTTTTAGTTTTGCAAGCAAACAAAAGTAATTTTGCTTCAGTTTTTGTTTTTTTCCCCCCACAAGTTTTTAATTCAGTTATGAGGCTACTGCTTGTTTTAGTTGACCATAATAAGTTTGTAGGCAGACAACAAACTTTGCTTTCTGCAATAACTGACTATAAACAGCCAAACCAATTTCCACGGCTCCTTATTTTGCTAATGGTGTGTTTATTTTATTAACTGTTGCTCCTCCTGGCAATTTGAGCAACTGTATGTGCCATCCTCGTCAGAAACCTAATTTTCATGTCTACTGTATGGGTGAAAGTGTGAAATTTTCATTTCACTATTTCATTCATCAGTTGTAATCTATTTTAAGAAGATGAAGTAATAACTTGACCTCCAAATCATGGCTGTTTACCTAGATTTGCAGGTAATTTTAATTTGTAGCTGGTAAACACATTTGCTGCATGGTGGAGGATTACTCCAACACACTGCACATTCCTTCAAATTGAATTATATTTATTTCATCACTGACTACTAGAATTGGGTATATCAGTTACTGCAATGTGTAAGTTAATCTACTTGTGCTGTGGGCCTTGTAATTTGACTCACAATGGTGGGAAAGAATGGTGATTTGGGAAGCTATTTAGCTGTGCTTGAAATGTTTCTGCATTCTGTGTACCTGAAGTATCTTCTGAATACCAAACTGGACTCTTGAAAACCAAAGAAATTCTTTCAAAATATACATTCAAATTTGAATTTGTGAGCATCTATTTTTCCAGCTGAGATTTTATTCCAAAAAGATGCCCTGACCAGGTTGTTTACATGGAAACAATAAGGCTAAAATAATCCTGGTTGTGATCATCAGCTCCATACTGAATACATATATACGTACATATACTCATGCCTCTCTCAGGCTATATTTATATACTACAATTTCCACATTATAATTATGTAGAATGAAAGGTTCAGACAAAGCATTTGAATATGAGTAGCTGGCTGTGCCAAACGTGACCTCTGACCTCAGAGATATGTATAGTGGTATTGTCTGGAGAGAGCAAAGCGGGAAACACAAAGACATATCTGTAGAAAGAGAGGCTCTAATGAAGAACATTTCTATTCTGTTCTGACAGAAACAGCAGGGAAATGGAGACACAAAGCGAGAAGTGATAGAGTGAAAAAAGAAGAAAGTGAGAGGAGAGATCTCAGAACTGCCTATTATCTCCACGCTGCTTCATTGCTTTAGACACACACACATGCATGCTGCACGCATCTGTGCACAAACCTAAAAGTGTGCGCACACACAACCATCCTCTCAAATTTGCCTAGATCTCATGAATATGATTGACCTTTTTTTCCACTGTAATGCTGAGAGCGCATAAAGGGGAAAGGAGAAACTAAACAGAGGCAAGCAGAGTTAATTTAGAAACAACACATTATTGGGTGCTGACGGCAGATATGGAAAAGGACAATCTAATCAATAAGCCAAAAGAATGACAATGGCCTCTCAAATCAATGTCTGCACCCCATTTTCTCACTGTGAAAAGACAAAGCCTTCAATGCAGGTGTTTTTGTTGTTCCGTTTTGCGCTGTTTGCACCTGTGTGTGTTTGTGTGTGTGGGGTATGTGTACATGCTTGCGCGCATGTGTGTGTGTGTACCTGGGTGCTGCTGTGGTGGAACAGTTGCCAGGACTAATCATTATTTAGTTGTGGCGGGGCTGGAAAGGTCAGCAGTCTGAAATGTCAGGCTGTGTTCAACAGGAGCCAGATGCAGCCGTGCGCTGCTCAAGTGTCCAATTAAAGAGGGCCGAGTGAGCTTTGAGTGGGTCTGTGTGTGGGAGTGAGTGTGCATGTGTGTGTGAAATGAGAAAGAGAGAGTAAAAGAGACACTGTGTAGTTTTTTTTGTTGGGTTTTCTCCACTGTGCGTATGTATCAGATCTGTATGTAAAGTGTACATACGCTCAATTACGTGTGTGAATACATGTGAGTGTGAATCATTCTTCAGAGTAGCTAATGAACGCCATTAGAGACAGAGGCCAACAGAGCAGCAGGGGCAGAATCCTCATCAAATCTCTTTCTCTCTCTCTCTCACACACACAGCACGTTATGAAGCCACTTGAGCCTATTAGTTTGTTCACACCCTGTGATTCCTCCTGCTGTCCATGCTATGAAGACGAGACGAACAGGGGGGAATGAAGGATAGAGAAATGAGGGAATAATACAACACAAAAGGGGCAGAAACAAGAGGACAAAGGCAATGTGATAAAATAAGATCACTCATAAATAACAGCAGATAACGAGAAATGCTAAGTCAAACGAGGAGAGGAAGAAGTGCCGACAGCCAAGGGAGAGGCACGTGAGAGGGTGACAAGGAGAAAGGGAGCGAAGGAGCGGAAACTCCTTTAATCTGCAGGGAGAAGGAGAGGGTGTCCTGCCTGTGTTTCCCTATCAGAGTCATTCATCTGAAAGCCTCACCTGCTCTTCATACAGCCAACATAATAACCTTCACCGTGTTCAGAGTGTGTGTGTGTGTGTGTGTGTGTGTGTGTGCGTGTCCGCTCACCTACTGTGAATAGTAATAAGCAGCAGGGCAGGATAAAATATGTCTGCCAAGTTAAGAAAATATAATAGACTTCCCTTCAAGGCCACACGTAACAACAGCCTGAATAATGACCTGCAATAATTTACACAGCACACTGAGCTCTACGCTGGTCAGAGGAAGAAACCTTTCAGTGAGAAATAATTGAAAGCTATTTCAGGCTATCTAGAGCCTCCATGAGTGTAGAATAAACCCTGAAGGAGGGTAGTTCTACTGTGTCCACTGGAATATACTGTAAGCTCATCCAAAGTTTTAAAGAAAGTGAAATTTTAAGATGTATTAAGATTAATTCAATGGAACGGCAGGGTATTTTATTATCACCTGAGTAAAACTTTGTAGCAATAGAAAAGACTCGGCTCTGTAGTTATCAGGTTGTTGTGCCATTTTACCGCTGCATACCGGCTTACCAACAAAAAAATGAGGACAAAATTAAAATAACTTTGGTGAGTGCAGCAGCTTTGCAAAGCATTCAGATGCATTTACTTTTTCTTTTTTTGTATAAGATTTAATTTTTTATTTGATTGTTTTTGCTATAAATGTAGACACTATAATGAGGCCCTACACAGACCTCTAAGGAGGCAGGCGCTTTATGGAAGAAAAGGACTTCCTGTGACTGTTCACTTTGTGCAACACAGCAGAAGAAGAACAAAAGCAGTGGTGGAAAACAATGAGTCTGGGCTTACATGATGATGTACCCTGCAGTATCTAAAAAGTCCTGAAAATCATTAACATCCTTTTAAATTAGGTATTATAGATATAAAATGGAGCATAGTCGTGAAAGTCAGCAGCCTATTTGCTGCCTCAAATTTATTCAGAACTTGATTTTGGTATCAGATGCAATGGTGGTGGTGTATTCACCCAAAAAGGTATGAAGTGTTGATTTGTGAGTGAAGCAGAGTGTTGTCAGTCAACCATATCTACTTAAAAGTCCTATTGAGTCATGCCCAAGCAAAGTAAAGTGAAAATAGCGGGCTTTGTCAGTCTATAGATCCCAGAAAGAGTATTAAAACTGCTACAGAGAGCTCAGTCATTGTGAAGTCGACATAGTTTGGAACCACCAAGACTCTTCCAAGAACTGGTCATCTGGCCGAACTCAGTAACTGGGTAAGGAGGGACTTTGTCCACTGTGACCAATCTAAAAGAGGTTCTCAAAAGAGATGGGAGAAGCCGGTAGAAGGATAAACATCTCTGCAGCAGTCCACTGCTCAAGCCTTTTTATGAGAATGGCTAGACGAGAGTCAGTTCTGAGTAAAACACATCTGACACCTGGTGTTTACTAAATTCAAAGCATTAGGAAAAATAGCCTCTGCTCTAATGAGACAAAAACCAGGTAAACCACCTTCAAATGCCTAAAACATGAAACATGGTGATGGAAACATGATGCTATGGTGATAATGATCAGAGCCAGGCACTGGGAGACATGTCAGGACTGAGGGAATGACGTCCTTGAAGAAAACATGCTCTGCAGCTCAAATGAACTCAGATTGGTCTGAAAATCCACCTGTCACCAAGACAACAACCTAAACCAAACAGCTACAGACAACGCTTGAGTGACTTGAGCAGAGTTTCTTTTGTGGCCAAGCTTAAGCCTGGACATAATCCTGCTGAAAATCTGTGGAAAGACATAAAGATCAGAATTCACTAGTGCTTCCCAACCAATCTGACTGAGCTCTAAAGGACCTGCAAAGAAGAAACTTTACCAAACCAGCTGTGGAAAACCAGTATGGGGTTTACCAAAGAAGACTTGACACTGACACACTTTACAAAGTAGTCACATAGGCCAGGGCTTATGACATATATGACATAACGTACATTTTGTTTTGTTTTTTAATACAAAAACATTTACAAACAAATAGGTAATGTGTGTAGAGTGACGGAAAGGTAAAAAAGAGTCTATTCTGTCTATTCACCCACTGAAAAATTATCATCATTTTTTCCATTTGTACCATTTTTTATAGATCTGTGATACAGTACGAGGTAGTAATCATTTGTAATAGTATTTTTTTGTTGTTTCTGTAAACAGGACACATCCAAACACAGTACTAATAATGAACATCAAATCCCCAAAATATACACACGTAAAAATACACGTAAGACATAAGAAGTTGGAGGACGTGGATTTGTGACAGTTTGGTTGTTGTATGCATACATGTTATCATATAATTTCATATGATAATCTAATTCGTTTCTCACTTGACCATAAAAGGTGTTGCTATAAAGTCTTTCTCACACTCTCTCCCTTCTTCCCAGTCCTTTCTCTCTATCTGCTTGCCCTCTGTCAAACTGTGAAGGCTAGGGGCGAGTCTTGCCTCTGCTCAGGGCCTGAGGAACAGCTGCAACGTAAACCTGCTAAATTAACCCCATCTCCACGAGTCTCACGTATGCATTTTTCTAATCAAAGCATATTAGATCATCCAGATACTTTAGACATATGGGTCTCTGCATACTCCTTGCCGTCCCCATCTGTTTCTCCTCCCTCGTTTTTCGAATTCCTCCTTGCTTTCCATCTCAGTGGATCCCTCATTCTCACATCTGCCTCTCTACAGTAAGAGACTGGCATAGATTTCTAACAGTACAACTACTTTGTGACATGTTTTCCACATCCAGTCAAACTTGGAGCACCATATGGGTGCCTGACTGGTGCATGTTACGAGTTTGAGGTGCATGTTGGACACTATTCAAACTACTTTGCGCAAACATATTTTACCTCTCATACGCATACTGAAAATAAAATGAAACAAGCAGTACAGTAATACAATATGCTCATCAACATTATTTGAAACTATTCATGTTCCTTACTAAAACACATATGTCAGTAGTGTTTCATGTAAGAGGGATTCAAGATTGTATATGGCAGCATCTCAGTAGTGCAAAACAAATCATTTTAGCTGTATTTATAGCATTTTGATATTGTTTGCAATATGTGTTCGTGTGTGTACATGAGCATTTAGGTGCCGTTTAGATTTATTGCAGTAGATTTATAAAGTGCATTTGTAATAGAATTAGTCTATGAAAAAAAGTAGCGAAAAATGTCAATCACAATTTCCCAGAGCCCAAAGTGACAGCCCAAAACAGAAACATATTTCATTTACGATCATATATGATGAAGACAAGCAGCAAATCCTCATGAGAAGCTGCAATCAGCAAATATTTGGCATTTACATTTAATCGATTGTCAAAATAGTTGCAGATTAATTTTCTTTCAATCGACTCATCAATTAATCGACTAATTGTTGCAGCTCTAAATACCATATTAGAAAAGTATATATAAAGGTATGAAAGTGTTTCTGGAGTGTGTGCCTGTATGAGCACAAAGCATTTCTGTTGTGTTTCTGACAACATTTTAGACGTGTATACCAAAGGGTTTCAGCAACACAAGTGTTTCATAACATTTGGATGTGAAAGCATGTTGTAAACAACACACACTCTAACAAAGGGGCGCACACTTATAGAGACATACGTACATGCACATACATACAGTCACACACTTAGTCACGCCTACATACACAGACTGCGATCAGGAGTCGCACAGAGGCTGGCACATGATAAGTGTATAATAAGAAACTTAATAAAACTAATAATCCAATTAGATCAACACATGTATCAACATGCTCTAATAACCATGAATCAAAATATCATCTGAATGTGATAATGAAAGTAAATCTCATGGTAGGGGTGACATTAGTACAAAAGTAATCCATCACAGAAAGGGGAATTTGAATCTACCAGAAGTATTATGACAGTCGAAAAATTACTGTTAGATAGTTATCTGACCTGTTGACTAGTCTCTTAACAATCCTAAAATGAATACAAAGTCTCTCATATGCTCTACAGAGCCTGTTCTTACACACACAAATACATGGATGTATGCACATGTACTGAGCATACGCTTGGGGGCACATGCTTGCCCTAACGACTTGTGCGACTATAACTGAATTCACGATTTCATTGTATTATCCCATTATAAAAGCTTCAAGGCAATAGTTCTTGGACAAGTAACTGACCAGCAGCCATCAAATCAGTAGTGCTTCTGCTTCAGAGTTTTCCACAGCACAAGCACCGTGTTATCTGCGCTTGTCCTACTACCCAACTGTGCAGTTATGTGTCAGTGTAGGAAAGCAGCATCCAGAAAACAGCTTGTAACCGTTTAAGCATCTAGAAATGGGTTTGAGGAAAATACGCCGGGTGCCTTACTGGCACATTTATGTGAAATCAGTATTATGTCAAATTAAAAACACGGAAGGTACACTGATACTGAGCTTCCTATGGGAGCATCACAGTGCCATTGTATATCAGTGGTGGAGTGGTGTTGAAGTAGAGAGGTGGAAAGTTGAAGTCCTAAGATCTCAGGACTTACCAGAGTTGGTGATGGTTAACAGGTCAAGATGCCGTTGTTGCTGGAAGAAAAAGAGAGAGACACAAAATGATCATCAATTACCTGTAATTATCTTGCAGTCTTGCAGAAAGTCTATTAATCAATCTCACATATACCATATTGGTTTAGTTTGCTCAGTACTACATTATTACTATATTACTAGTAGTTTACTGATTAAGTTCAATTCACATATGGACATTATTTCTAGTTATTTATCATAAGATGTTCTGTGCAAACTGTCCTGTATGAGTACTGGCTGACAGCTAATTACACTTAATTTAAAATGATTTATATTTGACTTGTTGACATTTGACTCAGTACTATTCCCTGTCATAATTTTTACAAAATAGTTTGAGATACTTCGTCCAAGTAACTTCTTAACACAACTGTTCTTCTGTTAAGCTAAGTCTTGGTGTAGTTCAACATCCAATGTGAAGAACCTACAAGCTTGTATAAGTTTCCCCAACACTGTGTGTGCATGTGTGTGTGTGTGTGTGTGTGTGTGAAGTGCGACCTCATGGGTTTCGATGAAGTGTGTTTGAAAGAGTGCGCAATTTTACACTTGATGTCTCCAGCAGCTGAGGAAGAGTCTAGATGAGGTGCTAGCTGGCTAGACCCCGCTCTTTAACCTACTGCCTTTCTACACACACACACACACACACACTTGACTGTTGAGCACTGCAGTAATCAACACCTCAGCCCTCCTCATCTACCAGTTCCTCAGGAAAGAAGGTCTTCACATCCTAGGAAAGGAAGAGGGTCTGTGTGTATGTGTGTGTGAGACACAGTATAGCTACTGTAGGTCACAGTCAAAGCCAGCTTTTAGGACCAGACTGCATTAATATTCATGCACCACACTAACCAGTTGCTGAGAGGGATAAGCAAAGAGACTCTCAGCACACTTGGAGTCCTTCTCTCCTCACACACTGTGCTGCCTGGAGTGGAACTCTCTGATAGGCTACTAAACACTTATTTTAGTATTTAGCAGATGTTCTTACTCAGAGTGACTTATAATATGCAATATGAGTGGAAAGAGGTCCACTGGGTGCAATGATAGAATAACTTCAAAAGTTCGCCAACACCGTAGTAATAGTAAAGAATACAAAGTTAAGAGTAATAGTGCTCTGACAATTTTTCTATCATCTAAACAATGTGCTCAGGATAGAGTTAAAGGTAAGAAGATTATAGAGAACATAATAATAATGCATGATTTAAAACACCTTCATGCATGCACAATGATTTTATGTTTTATTAATTTAAATTTCAGTACAATGTATGTATTTAAATGTTTTACTGAGTGGAATGCGAACTATAAATATCTACTTGGAATTAAAAAAATTAAGCAAAAAGCTTATGGACAGACAGACAGAATGCATTTTTTAAAAGTAAATTATTGCAAGTTGATGAGAAAGATGTGGTGGCAATACTACTCAATGCAGAAAGGGTGGTGTGAGGGGCTTTTTGGAGAGTTGAGTCTTCAGTCAAGTAGTGAAAAGCGTGAGTGATGCTTGTGCTGTGGCTGAGGGAAGGTCATTCCAGCTTAGGGGAGCCAGAAAAGAAACAAGATGCTTCCAGTAGTATTAATAGGAAGATGCTCGAGTGACATGTAAGAATTTGGGAGGCTGAAGCTGAGGTGTTAGATGAGTAGGTTTATTTGCTTATTATGCTGTGAGTAAAATATAGCAGAACAGTGTGGCTGGCTGTAGGTTACCTGTAAAGATGTAAGCAGTAGAGGTCACTGTGACAACATGAGACACAGAGCAACAAGAGAGAAAGCTGAGATCATAAAGGTCCACCACTACACATACACTCACTCACACCCTCCTCCACCCCCGACCTCCAAGTCACACACACACACACACACAAACACACACACTCTCTGCTACTACAACCTGTGGAGACTGCTGACTCTACAGTCAGTCAGACATGGAGCCGCAGCAGGGATCAATAACATCAGAGAAACATTTACACCTCTAGTTCTTCTCACTGCTGCTGTACAGAGATAAAGCCTTGATTAAAACTCTTAACTACACCAGGAAATATGTTTGTGTATAGCAGAAACACTATGTGCACATTGAGATTTCTTTAGCAAATTCTACTCTGTCTGTACAGCATCATTATTCATTCATTATCATTATTTGGTTTAGATGTCTCCTATTAATCTCTTTTTTCAGATTTAGTTTTTAATGTTCCTACTTTTTGCACGTCTTCTGTGTTTTTTTCATCTCTTGTGAAGGATACTGTACGCTACATAAATTAAGTGTGCACTGCTATTAAATAATAGTAAATAGTAAACAATTAAACAAACAATTAGTAAACAAGTAAAACTGTCACAACTTTCTGGAAATTACAGTCTGTATTAGCAGAGTGGTTGATTAAATGATCACTTGGATTGTGTAGCACCCTCTTCTGGCTCTCCAGTTTTCTGCAAGTGAAACTATGATAGACTGACTACTAAACCATCATTTGAAAATGATTTCTCATTTAAGATTATGGTATGAATATGTATGACTGTAGATGTATGGAATCAGGAAAACACACATGTGCACAGGACATACCAAGGAACAAGTCATTTTTATATAGAAACAAACAAACACACCCACACACTGATGCACACCTACAAACACAGTTACACAATCTGTAAGCAGCAAATGAAAAGCGTGAGCGCCGTTCAGCCTGCCAGTACTTATACACAGATAATGAATCTGTGGTAGAGAATTACAACACACTACCACTGCTCTCTCTTCCCGCTGCTTTTGTCAGTCCTTAACATGGATAAGGTGCTTAGTGTTCCTTAGGAGGGAAAGAGAGACACACACACACACAAAGAGATAGAGAGAGAGAGAGAGCAGGGGAATCTGACACAGAGAGAATTACATTAGCAAAAGCATTTCAGGGCAGAAAATAGGATTGAATTAATCTTTATCAAACACAGCCAAGAGCTGAGGGATCACACCCTGGTTGAAGCCAACCCAGCCTCAGAGTGGCTGGCCGTTGCCCTCTCACTACTATAATGACAAAACACACACTGTTAAACCAAATGCTTACAAATTACTATTTTTTATGGTTGACAGCTTAACAGATACTAATTGGAGTGCCCAACCTGATGCAGGAGGCCACACTTGTACAGAGCTCCAAAAAGGTTAAATCATTATTTGCAAAAACCTGTCTGGCTCAGGTACACAGATGTTTACCACAGGTGAATCTAGACTGGACCTGCCAGTTAAAGTGTTATTAGGTCAGAAAACAAGGAAGCAGTTGGGAGCCAGAGGTGACGGCTACTCCAGCTGTCACGGTAGTCTAGCGAGCCAGCATGGACTCTGGGGGTCTGTGGCCAGTAGCACAGTAAACAATACTGATACAGACCACGGGACTGGAGTCGAATTATTTTAAAAAAAGCTACAGTGTTATATGAGAACATAATTAGGTTTTATTTTTCTAGGCATGTAACCTGACCAGGAAGCCTGCATCAGAGCTTCTATTCTTGGATGTTTTATGAGTGCAGGTTCTGATAAAGTTCGATCTTTACCTCCATAAGTGGAAAGATGCAATTTTGCAAAGACTTCAAACCAATGTTAAATTGATATTCTGACTAAAAGACAAACTGCCCAGTTTCTCTATAAATGTCTTTATCAGATTCTCTTGTTATTAGTTTCTCTTGAATATTACTAGAAAAAACATTTTCTTATTTAATGAATAGTCTTCTAATATGAGTGTGACAACCCCCACCCCCCCTAAAGAAATCTATAATGTTCTAATCAGTATAAATATGGTCATTAACAGTACCAATCAGCAGACCAGATAGCAGATTGGTGCCATCAGTGGGAAGGGGAGAGAGAGAGAGTGTGAGAGTGTGTGTGTGTGTGGGGGGGGGTCAAATGGAGTGACAGCAGTGGAAAAGCCATTAATGTACTAAACCCCTACTTTATGACTAAATTAAATATTCATGCACAATCTACCCAAAACCCATTTGCCAACATTTCCTCCAGAATTTACTTTTCATATTTGCTGATTGTTATCACAGAGGAAAGAGAGAGTGGAAGAAGATGGAGAGAAGAGGCAGAGGAGCCATCGAGGAAGGAAGAGAGAAGTAACTAAAACCCTAGCCATCATTTTGTAGCTCATTTCAAATGAATTTAAAGCCAATATGGCTAAATTAGACTGCCACAGCCACCATCAAACAAAACTTGCATTATATTTCCAGACAATGTACTAATAATATTAGTATTATAAGTAGTAGTATTAGTGGTAGTAATAATAGTAGTATTTGTAAGTTATTCTACATTAATCGCATTGACCGCTACCACCATAACAAATGTACTAGTCCCACATTGAAGCACATTTTTTGGTCACTTGGTGGAAGCGCAAAAAAAGCTGTAAACACAACATTGACATATACCTTATACATATACTTGTCAGCAAACAGTTGCCTATTTACACAGCCAACGGATACGGAACATTAGCAACATTAGCATTCATTGGGAGTCATGTGTCTGGCCACCAACGAATATGTCCAAAACTTACTCTAATTTTCACTCTGTTTTTGGTCTCCACCAACACCTGAGGGAAATGCTCCACTATGTTCACTAGCTAGTCACTAACTGTCTGTCTGCTGTTTGGTGATGGGCAGGTAGTGTACAGTGGGTTTTTATTGCTTTTTTGCAGATTACAGCTGTTTGCTGTGGCCCGAAATTGACGCCATGAGAGCAGTAAGAGTGGACCCAAACAGTAAAAGTTGCAAACTGGAAAGCCAAACAAATTAGCTGAAAGATGCTAAAAACACACATACAAAACATACAAGTTGTCATGACTCATTGTTAATAGAAAAATAATGATTATAGCTGCTTTATGGAATGAACATTGCTTAATATGAGTATGTTGGTTTACTGGCCTTTTGTCTAAATACAATGCTGACATTACAGCTTGCTAAGTGCATTAATTATTGCTGTGTGCTGCGATCCTGGTTTTACCCTCCTGCTCTCTTGATGAGGTCACATACAGGAAAGAAGCATCTGCATCCAGTCCCCACTGCTGTCCCCTGTGAACCATAAACACACTCACACACACACATACACACACATCCCCCTATCATGTATCCGGGTTCAGGGCAAGGGTCGATGGTTGATGGGGTTGTGAGTGAGAGAATCGTTGTCAACAGCCTGACTCATCTTCCATCTTCCTCTGGTCCTGTCATCTCATCTCTGCTGTCTACCTCATCTGGCATTTCATCTGAGTCACTACTTTCACTTCTGTGTATGCTCACACAGATAAAACCCCACCACAACCACTCACACACACACACACACACAATATGCCTGGGCTGATCTGTAGCATCCCAGTCTGTGTGTCTAACTGCATCTTAGTCATCGTCCCTTGGTAACAAAGAGGGGAGGTGAGGTAAGAATGATCTAATGGGATGAGCTTTTTAGGTTATATTTGGGTGTGGCTGTCTAGCTCACTAAGATCAAGTACCCTACATCTTAATGTCAGAAGAACAGGTGTCCAGGATGTAAGGCTTCCTAAAATGTGTAATTGTTCAAGATGTACAAATTTTCATATGAATACAATCATGTCTTTAATTAATATGTGTAAAAATGTAGCACAACAAAGATTAGATATTCATATTTGTTGGACTTACAGGAAAATTGTCAGTAGAAAAGTGATTGTGTCTCCACTTGCATGACAGTGTAAGGTAATGTGTGTTGTGGTGCTGAGAGGAGGAGAGAGAGGATGGGAGCAGAGGGGATGGAGAGCAGGGCTTTGTTGCGTGACCAGGAGCCCTTGGTTAAAAATACAACAAACCAAATAAAAGATTTATTCCTTCTGAGAGCGGAGAGCAGCTTCCTCTTGAGCGAAGGGAGAGGACAGCCACAGCCACCTGCACAGGGCACACAGTCCTCCATGCTGTTGCCGTTATTGCACTCCCTCTGACAATGTGCACGACAGCAGGCATGTACAGGTTATACATGTAGCTGTTGCTGACACATGACTATAAAAGCATGCGGTCACACACGTACTGCAGTTAAAAAACATGATTCAGTTCCATCTTGATTTCATTCAATATTCATGAAGACCAATTAAAAGAGCAGCTAAGATGGCTGTGAGGACCCTTTCCTCCATCTTTCTGTCATAGGCAGTCTGTCAGGTCTCCTACTTTTTGAACAAGGACCCCATGGGTGTAGGCTGTATGACCATGGCACTCCACTTGTCTCTTTTCCAGTACTCAAACTTCCACTATGAACGCAATAACTTGATGCAGCTGGCCAATATGAAAACAACCGTGTTTACTATGAGGGTGTGGTGTTTTTCCAAAAAGCCCTAGGTTACCCCAGATCTGAAGATCCTGCTCTATGACTAAGGGATCTCAAGACTGGAAACAATGAAGAACTAAAGAAAATACAGAAGGAGCAGAGGAGGAAGATCAAGCAGATCAAGGTATAATATAGTTGAGCAATGACTACCACAGGAAGAAGACTGAGGTCAGGCTGCAGCAGAAAAATGTGAGTGAGATTTGGAAGGATACAAGGCATACGACAAGCAGTCTACGATGGACATAAACTAGGCCAGTGTTCTGAATGTGTTCAACAAATGTGACTCGCTCAGATACATCTCCTGCTCAAGTCTCCGTCTCCCTCTTCCACACCACACTCACAATCCCTGAGCTCACCTGTCCATTGCAAACAATCAGGTTGGAAGGCAGCTTAATAGTCACATTGTGGTGACCTTCTCATTTACTGGACAAACTCCATCAACGTGAGTATCTCCACGTCATCTGGTGTCGTGTGCCTCTCACCCTGAACAACTCCAGAAAAGGAGACTGTACAATCCCTGTTAAGATGTTTGGTACCAGAGCCTGCGCCATGTGTAGCCCAACAGTTCAGTCCAAGAAGGCCTCTGCCTTTGTCTGCTGGTCAATGGACATCACACCAGATGCCTATGCACCTCTTTGAGGCTCACTGTGCCGTTTTTTGGGGCTGAGCCTGGCTGGTCTCTGTGGACCATGTTGCCACAGGGTAGTTTCCCCATCAGCTATCAGGTCTTGCCCCAGAGGGGGGCCTGTTTCTCTTCTTCTTTAAAGAACAAGAGCAGTGATGCAGCATGAAGCCATACCAGGCTAAATGTATGAAGCAATAACATATTTAGCAACTGGGGATTATAACAGGTATAGAAACATTGGTCACGTAGCATCAATTATTGGTAAGATTTGTGGATTTGGCTTAAAACTGCTACCAATTAAATTAACTGCAACTGTCCAACTGTTTGAGTTCTAGTTTTAGCATCTGCTTTGCACGTTGTCATGTCTTCTGTTCATCAAATCTATCAGGCAGTACTGTGCATAGCACTAAATGTTAAACAGTGAGTGTGCCTCTGCCTGACTACATGTGTGTGTACATGCGTACACAAATGGGTAACCGGAGAGCCCCTGCTGAGCCAAGAGTTTCCTCTGTGACCTGGCAAAGAATCAATGATAGCGTCTTGACACTGGGGACCAATCAATGACTTGAGGACACTGATAGCATACTTGATACCTCAACACACAATTGCACTCATATACACACACACACACACACGCACGCACCCACCCACAGAGAAGGACTCTGTCCTATCATCATTTCCCCATTGGGCTGTGATTGACCCCTGCCTGATGGAGTGCAGGTGTAGTGACCTGGTATTTACCAGCGAAAGCTGAATCAATGCCCTCACAGTAGCAGACACACAGTCAGGACAACCCCACAGCACTACTGAGCAGAGATCAAGGTCTGGCTGTTACTGGGTCAGATTACTGGGGAAGAATTACTCATTTAAAACATAACATACTCGACATCTCTGTTTTATGGACTAGATGACTTTTTACAATTCTACAAACCGGTGGGAGCTTCTTTGGGATTGTTCTTTTTTCTAAAAGGTCTACTGTATAGTTAGTGTGAAAAATAGTTGACATAAATTCATGCGAAATTATGACTCTTTGATCATGCCATTGCTTTGTCAGTAAAACAAATGAATAGTGGTCTGCTACTGGTCTTGGATTACAGTAAAAAATAGAAGCCACGGTGTCCTTCATCAACAAGTTTAAAACAAGAGTAGCCTTTCTATTTTATTACAGTGTGTGGTCTCTTCTGCTGTGTGTTAAAATGTTTTATCTTTAGGAAACACTCCAATGCCAGTCGTATAGTGGAAAATCCACGTTGGTTTTATAGTCTTATATTTCCATCATCTTCTGTCTTCAATCAACTGTGAGAGGAGATGGAAAATGGAACTGAGATTCTTCCATATGGGACTTGGGAGCGCATTTCAGAGATGTCAACAAACTTATAGAAGTTTTACGACTGAAACTGAAACTTGTGCTCCTGCACAACAGTGAATAGTGAATATTGACTTGCTGATCTCCCTGTCTTCACACCAACCCTACTGGAGTATCAATAGACAAGACGTAAGGTTGAAAAGTTCAACCATCTCTCCTCAGGGCCTAATTGGAGCTAAAGGTCAGGAGACGTGTATGTTCCTATTGGTTTATTGCCTTTATGGATCCAACAAGAGTGGTGAATGTGTATGTGTACAAGCTGTGGAACAATTCTCCTCTCTTGTGTCTTGCTGCCTTTTTCTATTTCAAAACCTGTTATTTTTATTTTTTATGATATCCCCCAAAACAAATTCAAATGTCTGTTATCTTCAAGTAACCAGACAGTGAGAGACATATTAGAAAAGAAATGAAACAAAATGTGGTGTGACTAAAGCGTTTTCTCCAGCACAACTTTTCCATTTAGCTGAGTTCAATCAGGTATCGGAATGGAGTGCTGAATAGTTCTTTAAAGCTGAAGCGGGCTGGACTGCTGTGTTACTGGTAATTAAGCGTTACAATAATTAGCTGCTAGTGGAGGAGAGAAAGGGAGGAGGAAAAGAGTTTGAGGAAGATGCACTGAAACACAAATGCAGACAGCAAACAAAAACAACACACACATACAATTACACTGCAAGATGTCAGAGATGTGTGTGTGTGTCTCTTCCCCATGTCAAAACAGCCAACACCCTCTCCAGATGTTGATGTGTGGACCAGATGGATGCACTGTTTGGTGTCTGGTAACTCCTAATCACAGCTTAGAATGAGAGTGAAACTGAGAAAAACAGGGAGGATGATAAGCAGGGAAACATAGTGGTTTATGAAATGACTAAATGAAAAGATTGAGCAGGACAATGTTTAAAAGACATTTCTCATTTGAAGAGGACAAACTCACAAGAGGAAACCGTGAAGGAGTGACAGAAAGTTATGCTGTACAGTATGTCCCCCTCCCTCTGTCTCTCTGTCAGGAAAGGGTCAGCTTGCTGCCAATGCCATGTGACTTGGAACCTAAAAATCAATTTAACATCCGAGCTAAACAAGGCTGCATTGACCATCACAGGTACCTGGCTTATGGCCAGTTCCATTAGATGTGTGAGTGTGTTTGTGTTTGTGAACTGGGCTGGTCAAGAGGTTGAGTAGTGCTGTTGTGGAGCATGTCTGGTCTAGTCCAGTATAACCTGTGTCGAAATACAGCAAGACAGGGATAGCAGCTAGAATTAGATCTAATACGTGGCATTGCCTTTCTGCTGATTGCCGGGAATCTCGAGGCCTGTGTGTTTCCCAAGGCGGCCAAACAACCGAGCTATCAGTTTCATTCAGACAAGAAAAGCAGGCTGGCAGACAGAATGAAGACAGGCAGACAGCACATAGAGGAGAAGAGACACAGGAAACAAAAGCAGCACATTCAAAAGTTGAGAATGTAATAACAATAACACAAACAACAAAGTTGCATTATTACTTTATGAGGGGTGTCATATAACGTAATAAATATACTGACTGTGGGGGCCAAGTAACATTTTTTAGTTCAATAAATAAGCACAGTCTGTATTTTGTTTAATAGTTTATATGAACTGAGCTAAAATAATAATATAATAACTGACATTTTTAAATCATTACAGGATATTATTACACTTTTAGCTCTAATTGTTGGGAAACGTGTTCACCCATCTATTCTTTTTTACCACTTATCTGGTTTGGGGTCACGGTGGCAGAAAACTAAATTGAGAGATCCTTCTCTACAGCCACATCATCTAGCTCCTCCTTGGGACCCCGAAACATTCCCACGCTAGATGGGATAAGTTAACCCTTCCATGTACTGTGTCTGGCCTGGGGTCTCTTCCCAGTTCCCTACGAATATCTCTCACCCTATCCCATCACGCTTGACAGTAAAGGAAACTAGTTACTGCTGCTTGTTTCCAGAAGAAATCTTGCTATTCTGGTCACTAACTAAGGCTTGTGACTATAGATGAAGGCTGGAAAGTTAAGTGACCCCTTTCCATTATGACAGCCTGGCAACTCACACTCAACCCAAGGGGGGATATCTAGTGTTTTCTTGGAGAGAGCCATGGGCTCGGACTTGAAGATGTTGGCCACCATTCCACCTGCTTCCCAGTCAGCTTCCCAAGTGCACACTTGAAATCATACTTAATGAAGCAAGCAGGACAACTGAGGAGTTACCAGTCATCGGCAAAGAGCAGACGTGCAATCTTTTGGCCAATAAACTCAACACTCTCAACTCCTTGGCTGCATATTGCGAGTGTGTCTGTGAAAATTACATAATTGATAGACATGGCATTGACAGAGCCCAACATCCAGAAAAAATGTAATTGTGGGGCTGAAGAGCTGGTCCACTTTTCTATAACCACGGGCCAGATGCATAAAACTGTGTGTAAGCACGAAAACAAACATGCATACGCATTCTTTTTGTCCGATTTATAAAGCCTTGTGTATGCATGGTTCTGTTTCATAAATCTCAATCAAAAATAACAAAATAACATTGTGGAATTGGATGCATGTGCACAAGCCTGATTTCCACTCCCACAGTTCTCCATAAATGGATGTAGAAACACGCTTAATCCCCCGTTTGCATGTTGATACTTTTGACTGCTCCACCACTAGACAGACCTGTCAATGAAAAAAGGGCAAAGAAGAAGTGCGGTTCCAACACTGCCAGAACAGCTTCATGTGTGACCATTACGCACAGTTGGGGCTATTTATAGCGTGTAATTAAAAATGAAAAAATGCAGCATCATAAGTAATTAAAATGAATTTTATAAAAGTGCCTCTTATCATTTCACCCCTTTCTGGCTCTAGAAAACTGTGTGTACACCTGAAGTGTACGTGAGGTGTGCACATTCTCACTGCACATTCGTCTTTTATAAATACCAGTTTATGAGTGATAAATGGCGTATGCATGGTTTTTGTCTGTATGCATCGTTTATATATCTGGACCCAGGGTAGAATCCACATTGCTCTTCCAAGGAGAAAGAGGAAAAGGAAGCCATGAGACTTCATTTTAGGCTGAATCTCATCCAGCTGGCGGACAGCCACTGTGGAGCTTTTTAACTACTTCAGTTACCTCATACGAGAAATGAGGAACTGTGGGAAAAATCTCGCCCTCCTCCTCCTCCTCCTCCTCCTCCTCCTCTATGGAGGGTGTGTCAGTTGGACAGCCCCTCCACAACATAGGGGGGCCTCCCTGTTTCATAGGAATTAACCCGTAATAATGCAAGGAAGGATTAAGGGTTGAGGTGTTGCTAGCCTGGCAGAGGGAGGGTATTTTAAGTAATATGTTTCAGCTAATATAATAATTTATTGTAGCATTATCCAGAATTTCATTTATATTAATTTGCTTAAAACATTGTGTAAAAAAAAAATTTAAAATTAAAATTGATACACATGTGCTGTTTGTGTATATAAGGCGTTAATCTACTGTGATAGAATCCATATTGTTAATGGGTAGTGGTAGCTCCCTGTGGAAAAAGGTGCACCAACACCAACTTTACCCAAGCCTCTCCCCACCTCAATCTCGCCTGGCCTAGTTTCCCCTCCCTTGCAATTCCAGATTTTATACTGTCTGGCACCTCAGTCAAGGTCTCCTCTCCTCTCCGGAGTCTCTTTTCCTCTCTTGAGATAAAACAAACAAGAAAACAGTCGTTTGACGCATCTGTAATCACCTTAGCTATATCCGCTGGAACTGAGGGCTTTTAATTTGCTGTGCTTTTAATTTGTTTTCACAGCAGTTTCGAGCAAATTGAATTTGTTAATTAAAGCAGCAAAATGAAATGCTGAGCATTATTGACGAGATGCTAATTGGGTTAGCGTGGAAATTGGAAGTGGGGGTGAAGTGGGGTGGGTGGGGGCTAACGAGAGGGTTGAGGAGGGAGAGTAGGGGCGTTTTGGGGTATCAATAGTCAGGACAAATCACATTACAGAACAGCGCAAAAAAGGCTACATGCCAAGTGGCCCCATGGCGGCTGCATGATGGTCTGTGTGTGTTTGTGTGCATGCACAGTACATCTCCCCAGGCCTTTTTTGGCAGTCATACACAAACACAGATAGACAGCTGTACTTCCTCCTGATTTCTTTCCAACACAAACGTTACGTATCCACACAGGCACACACACACACACACACACACATAATAGCATCTGTCTTATTCCACTAATAGAGCCTTAGAAAAATACAGAAATATATGGTATATTTTACATATGATACTAAATATTAAATACTGGATCCAGATGAAATTATTATATAGCTTATCGTGGATGCGCAAAGCTTCTAACACAGTTGGCCAAATGTAACAACAGCAGGCCATAGGCCAGACTATGATGGGACATATTATTTAGAAATTCTATTGATGGGAATAATTGCCTTAGGTTTGCTTCAATAAAGATTATTGTTGTCATCAATAATGGCAATTAACAGTGTAATTAAAAAAATCAAACAAGGCCAGGGCTATGTGGGAAAGGACAATATTATTAGGGGTTGTATTCTTCTCAATCTAGCCAAAAGTGCAAGCTCATACCAAAGATGCACAAAGATAAACCCTACTCTGTGTGGCACAATCTCAAAAAGGGGCAGGGGCAGCAAGAATATATAGTTAATTGAAAAAATATCTTATTATCTGGTGTAGTTGGGCGGGCTTCAACGATGGCAAATCAAATCAGCTGCTCTCCCCTTTAAAAGCAGCGCACTCACAGACATGATGCACATAATGGGCTGGAAGGAGAGTCCAGTCTGGCTAATCCTGAGTGGAGGCTGATGGATTTGTCTGGGAGATGAAGAAGTACAAATATACTACAGCACCACAAACACAATATAAATATACAGCAATCCAAATAGGCTTTCAAGGCCAGATGATGTTCCTTTCAGAATACATTAAAATCCTGGCCACTGTGTATAACCAGAGATGATGATCTAATGTCACAGTGTAGAAGACAATGCTGTCTGTGCATTTAGGCAACAAAAGTACAATAAATTATGTGATAATAGCTGAATAATAGTGTTTTATTCAATTTTGGATACTGTAAGTAAAGTAAAGTGACAACTCCCAATTTATTTTGATAATCCACAAAACAATTGTGGAATTCTGGTGGAATTTCTATCAAATTCAACCAAACTTTGTAGTGCAGCACACCATGTTGTTAGTCGCAGCAATACCAATCTGTTTCTATTTGTCTTTCTATAGTCAATCACATACTCCATCTATTTCCCCCTATTTATACTCTGTGTGCTCAGTCTGCATGCTGGTAAGCCTTAACATCAGCCTTCACGACAGACAATACCATCCTCTTCCCTGAAGTATGCCTGGTTCATTTTTAAACAGAAGTATTTTTATGTTAGTTTTTAGCATATCTGCTGTTTGGTAATGTGGTTAGTCTGCCTTGCTTAGCTGTACAGTTTGTTATTTTTACTTTGTGGAGTGCTTGTTTGGCTGTGCCACTATTATAAATAGTGAAAAAGCATTTCCATATACCCCATCTGGTCTTTGCACTTAAGCACGCCTCAAGCATAGTGACACTATTGTAAATTAAAAAATGCTTCAGAAAAGCTTTAAAAAGAAGGAGTTATAATGGATATGGCATTATGGTCTTTTTGTATAAAGATACTGAGGACTGTTGGGAATGCCCTGAAGAAGAAGGTCTGTGAAGTGGAGTGGACAGAGAAACTGTACAAATCTTCTCTTCTCTTTATTTATCTTGTTGAATTTCATAACTTTGTTTGCAAAAGTGCAACTAAAATAAAGTCATAAATGACATTGAATGCTTGGATTACACTCCCTTGAGGGTTTGTGTGTGTATGTGTGTGTGTGCATACATTCCCTCTTGCCCATACATGTGTAGTAAATTGCCTTTGCACAAGGAAAGGAAACTATAAACCTCCCCCACCCCCCTGCCTAACAGTCTAGTATCAAACATCACTCCTTAACCAGCTCATTGACCCCTCAGAGCTCTGCTGAGCTGTTCAGTGCTAAGATCGCTCGGTTTCCCTCAGGGCACGTTGGCCCAATGCACTGCTAATGAGAAGAATTCACTCATTTGGCTTGAGATCCACATGGGTGAAGGACAGAGGTGTCGTGTTGGAAAGAAGAAAGAGATGTTGGGAGAAAGGGATGAAATAAATAGAGAAATTAGCCCCCCCCCCAAAAAAAAAAGATTAAGAAAGAGATGGAAGCAGTATGAGAGAGGACTGTTTGTTTGGAAACAAAGTATGAGAGGCAGGGAAAAGATGGGAGAGGGGTGGAGTGGGAGAGGAGCAGCGACCTGGGTGAGACGCTGAGCAGTGGTTGAATTAGGAAGGTGATTATAGCACTAATTACAGGCTGAGCCGCTTCATTGATAAGGTCCCAGCCTACACCTGACAACACTTACTGCCCTACTCTCTGTAATGTTGGAAATATGCACACACATACGAATAGGGTGGGATTTGGAAATGGGGAGAATACATCATGGCATCCATAAAAGGTGTTACAGTAACAGGGTTCTACACCTTCTTCTTGTCCATACTGTTCTTGTTTAATCAACATACAGCTACAGATGCCAGCTATAAATACAAGTCACATATTTTACCTGTAAAACAAACAAAAAAAACATATGCAATGCTATGATAACCCTAGTGTCTCAGAATTCCTGCTTAAATCATGCATGTTAAGTCATTTGTTATTGAACTAACTGTGAGATTCACACAAAGACAGTGTTTTCATTTGCAAGATGATTGTATATGCATTCTGATTATGAGGTGTAAATGAAATCTGGAGATAGTCTAGACAGTTTTTCACATATTGCATCACTGACAGCACCAATACTCTCTGATTCTCCACTTATATGTTTTGGAGTGGCCATTAACACAATTACACATTTTTGTGGTTCGTGGTGATATTCGACATTTGTTTCTTGACCAATTGATATCATGAACCGCAGCCCAGCCTATCCTAAGGTTCTGACTCTGTTCTTGACCACCCTGACAAACAGATTGAATACACTGTATAGCATTTCTACAAGGTCTCTACTTCTACCAGTTCTATCACATAATACCCCATTTGGAGAGGGCGAATTTGAATGCTATTCATGGTCCCTATTACCAAATGTCCTCATCTAAGAGAGTGCACTCAGAAATACGAATCAACCTGAAAGGGATTGAATTGTTGGGCGCCACTGTATTTTATGCTGCCAGTAAATATATCTATCTTGTTCATAACAATTTGCGGCTCTGTGTTTTGTAATCATAAAAAGGATAAGTTTGGGGGAGATATGAGAACCGTTCTTTTGAGAGTGCTGATTACAGCAGGCACCATCTGTGTGGAGCACACAGCTGCCTGCCTCATCAGAATACCTAATATTCCAATAGAGGGGCTCTAAGTACCTGGCAAACCCAAGTAGATAGATAACAAAGAGCCTATTAAATAACGGACAAAGTGGCCTGTGAAGGTAGGGGTGGGGGATGTGGGAGTGTGTGGTGGGAATTAGTCTTTTAGCTCCACACACACTCAAAGATGAGATAGCCCCGAGTTCTAATTAAAATTCTCATTCCAATCTAAGGTGGTAATTTTGATCTGAGGAAGAGTGGAAAGTTTGATGTCTTGCAGACAGCCTGCACCTAGTCCTCCCTCTCTCTCCCTCTGTATTTCTCTTTCCTCAGTCTTGATCACAATCAGTGTTATCTGCCCAACCTGGTAACTCTTCCTTGCCCTTGCTCGCCCTCAAAGTCATGTTGGAGCCATCTAATTTACAAAAAAAAAACCCTCTGCTACAGAGTAATATAGATTTTTTTTAAAAACCCATGTGAAATGTGAAAGCATACTGTATGTTGACACACACACACACATACATATACTGTATATATAAATATACTGTATATACTGTATATATACCCATAGTGCCCTGTGCCTTCCCAGTCAGACAGATAAGGATTTTCCTCCAAGCTTACTCGCCCTTTTCTCCTCTGGGTATCAAAGGGAGATCTTGACTGCAGACCTACTGCCGGTCAAACCAAGAATGGAGTAAATCTACACTAAACTGCCAAATGGTGAACTTAATCAGGTTACTTAAGAAATGCTTTTCCAAACAGAAAGCACACACACAAGTGACAGGAAAATACTTGTCACAAATGGATTGTCAGGATATTCTTGGCTGGGGAAAACATCGGGACAAAAAGAGCAAATAATCACGCTCGTGCTGCCAATGAGACCTGACAACATGTGGCATTGTTTAATCGATCGATAGAAATGTATTCGGCAACTTATGTTGGTAATCGAATAATTGTTTTTGTCATTTTTTGAGCAAAAATGCAAAACATTTGCCGGTTCCAGTTCCTCCAGTGTCTCCCATTTTCTGCTTTTCTTGCTCTTCAATAACAGAAAACTGAATATCTTTGGCTTTGGACTTTTGCTCAGACAAAACAAGACATTTGAAGACTTCGACTCTAAGAAACGAAGATGGATATTTTTCACTGTTTCTGATATTTTGTTGACAAAACTACAAGAAAATAATCTCCAGATGAATCAGTAATGAATATAATTGTTAGTTGTGGCTGTAATTGACATTACCTTATTTATTATTTAGCTAACGTCTGTGTACAATGTAACAGCAGAATTGTTCAACATACTGGAAAGCTGTAATCAGGGATGTCCACTATCACCGACAGGTTATTATCATTATTATATTATGTTATAGTGTTTAGAGCTGAAACATCTGGTTGATTGAAAGAAAATCAATTGTATTATATTATTTATATATAGCAAGCAATATCTATTTTTATAACTGATTTATTGTTTGAGTAATTTGCCAAGCAAAAATGCCAATGCCTTCTCCAGTGTCTCAGATTTTCTGCTTTCCTCTGTTTCATATCACAGTAAACTGAATATCTTTGAGTTTTGGACCATTGGTCGAGACAAAACAAGAAATCTGAAAAGTGGAATGGACATTTTTCCCTGTTTTTTTGACATTTTAAAGACAAAAAAAATATCATTTTCTTGGGTAAATAATCAGCGGACCCATTCATAATGGAAATAATCACCAGGTAAAGTTAAATCAGACCAGATCAGACCACCTGACCACGCCTAGCTGTGGTCATGGGTATGGTTAGAGGTTCTTACACCATTCGGCCCATAGAGGTCAGTGCAATAATTTTATTCCATACAAGATCTAGCGCGAAGTTGCTCTTTAATGTTGTTATTAATAGGCCGTACATTTTGCAAGAGGAAGTGACATCTAAACTGTCAGGGTTCATTGTGCACAGTGAGGATTTATTTTAATACCATATGTAAATCAATGACATTACATGTCCACACAATCCCAATATGAGATGTGTGTTAATTGCAGATGTAAAGGGGACCGCATGGACAGACAGACAGGTACTGAAGGAGGGAGGCCATCATTACATGCATGCTTCCAAATTGCAGCTTGTGTTGTCAGTCATGTTTACTGTAGTGCATTCAATTTTTTCTCTCCATCTAATAGTCACTCTCCAAGCTCCCTCTCTCTCTCTTGATTTTCGCCTTTTCTCTGTCCTTTTTTCCAGCTCATTACTCCTAAACAATTATATTTTGGTAGAAAGCCTCTCAGTCGCAGCCTGCTGCTGGCTAAAATGAAAACAGTCAGTGCGGAGGCAAGACGATGGATCACAGTGTCAACGCCAAAGTTATCATCACCTTGCTTGATTTATATTTCTTCAGCACTTTTTTTCAGTGCACTTTGCAAACACACATCTACCCAGACAGACATACACACACGGAAAGTTTTCTCAGATGAGCAGGCTGCCTGCGGTGGTGTTAGGGGGCTAACTGAATGGCCATCATTCTGAGAGAGCGCCTTCATTGAGGCTGTAAAATTAAACAGCCAATTTCACCTGGTAATTGGATAGTGAAATATTCGTGGTCAAACTCCCTGCTGTGAGACAGTAGCATAATGCAGTGAACAGAGTGAAAACATAGGGCAGATCATCACATTTAACTGTCACAATGGTGTAAAACCGCCAACTTTCTATGACACCATATTAAGTCTAAATCCACTTGTAGATTGACTTTCAAACTAATTTCCTCTTAGCTGCCAAGAGTGAAAACAGTTGTGGTTCACCTGAAACCAGCTACAGTTGTTCAGTTGCTACAAAAATATGATTTGAACTGAGGATAGTGTTGGTATTCATAGTAGCATGTGTTAAATGATACATATCTCAGGGTCACACATTAAGAATTCTTTCAGTTAGTCTCTCCCAGGCCGCAAAAGCAGAAGCTTTAATTGCCATAAATACACTCTAATTAACAGGCTGGAGTTCCTGTGATGTTTTTCACCCTGCCCACACATTAGTGCAAAAATAGCATTTACAGTAGAGTGTAGTATTTGTTAATTACCAGCATTTGAGAGAGGGAATAAGGGGGCTATGCACCAGCAGATGGCAATACCTCAGGGGTTTAGCTTCCTCTTTCTCACCATACTGTGTTTGCCAATATAAGCTACAGAGATGCCACCCTTGGGTGGTATGAACTCTGCGTCCAGGAGTGAGCGCCTTTGCATGGATCAAACACTCAAATGAGCCGTGATGATACTGGTGATACATGCTGCTGTCTCCAA
The DNA here is from genome assembly GCA_002120245.1 of Maccullochella peelii. Lineage (NCBI taxonomy): Eukaryota > Metazoa > Chordata > Actinopteri > Centrarchiformes > Percichthyidae > Maccullochella > Maccullochella peelii. The sequence goes on from LKNJ01000689.1 coordinate 117,724, forward strand.
GGCCCGGCCACAGAGGGTTTCCTGCATCAACCCATTCATCTCTCTCCTTACTTTCCTCGCCCTTAACCTCAGGCTCTACTGTTTGAACTTAACTTCAGAGGACCTTTACATTTTTATGAAAATTTTCAGTGGGCCACATGCTGCTTGTTAATTTGTCCTTTTTTAATCATTAATCAATGTGGAGGAGTTTATTGCATTGGCTGGTAGGGTATGGTCGAGACTGCCCTCATGAGAAACAACAGCACTGGTTGTTTTCTCAAATGCCTAAAACAATCGATGTTTACCCGACAACAAGGTCCTGCCTCATGTGCGAAATATGACTGTCGTCTCTGAAAAGCAAAGGTGGAAGTAGCATTAGAGCTGCTAAGCCTTTTAAGGATAAGGTTGGGGTAGATGGTTGGGTCAAAATAGGGTGTGATTTTGATATGGGTGACCACTGTTCATCTCCCATTTCCTATCGACAGTTAATGTTAGTTTCTTTTCACCACTACTGCAATCGTTCCCTAAACGTAACCCAGAAGTTATTTTAACCATAACCACAATATTTCCCTGACCTTAAACAAATATTTTTCATGCCTAAACCCAACCAAACCTTAATGAAAACGTTGTTGTTGTTGTTCAGCATGGCTATTATAATCTGCTGTTACTCTGCTGATACACTCACGCCAATGCCATTTACTGTCCCAACTCCCTTCACCATGCCAACAACCTCCTTAAATTTTTAGCATTGGTATTTAGTAATTTAACCAAGATCTAGGTTCATGTATGTGTTTGTTAATGGATGATTAGTACTCTAGGCAGTATCCGTGTTCCTTACTGTATATTCACTTGTTTAAATGCTCAACTCCTTGATGTGTCTCTGACTGAATTATGTTGCATTAAGAAATACTTTTGGTATAATCAAAATAACAGTGCTAGCATGAAGGATATTTTTAAAAGGAAAGTAAGACACATCTAGGTGATTTACTGTAAGAGAGAAAAAGACATTTCTTTTGGGTATCGCAGACCTTGTTCGGCACACTGAAACATGCATGCAGCAAACACTGAGGAAAAACACCAGCCAATAACAATTCAGGCTGTTTAACTTGTGCATCAACAGTCTAGTCAGCCAGCCAGCCAAGCAGTCAGTGTCAGGGATGAGACAAGGCCATAATCCAATTCTGGTTTTTACACGGCGTCATGCCTTTACTTTTGACAGCGTGATTGATGTGTATGTAAATGTGTTTTGAGGAGGGCTGTGAGCAGCTAGTTAAAGCAGACATTTAGGGCTGCCCTGTCAAAGACGAATGGAGGGAAGGAGAGAGAGAAGAAAAAGGAGGAGGAAGGAGAAGGAATCCAAAATAAAGACAACTATTGATCCATGAATGAAGATGGACACTGGAGGCATTATGTACCTCTGGAGCGTCACTCTGAATTCATAGGGAGGCAGTTTGACAGCTCCACAATGCATACTATGGGGAGCCTCTATCGGACACACACCAAGCAGGAAAAGGTTACTGCCTTTTCAAGTGCCCTCTCTATTGTCCTCTCTCACCCCTGGTCCTTCTTTTCCCTTCACCATTCCTTATGTCAATAGAGAAAAAGCACTGAACACTAAGGTCAGGACACTAAATAGATGGCAGATTTCTCTCAAGACACAGCCAGGCCAGTGTGTGTGTGGTGTGTAAGAGTGTATGTCTTGATGTACATGTGTGTGCTTCTGTGAACATTGGTGTTTTATCTTTCCATGCTCTCACACGTCCCTGTGAGACTGTCAGGTGGGCACTGAAGTTTAACAACTTCAGGGGAACAATAGGTGACAGGGACCTCAAATCTATTCGCCCGTTTCCACAGCAACTCAAGAGGAGGAAAAAGGAGGGAGGGAGGAAGGAGGTAAGAAGTCTCCTCTCCATCACTCATGCAGATATCCACTGCTATTTGAAGCCATCAGTCACTGGAGTCAAGTCTTTCCCTTGGAATTTAGCATGCAGGCACTAGCCTGTGTAACTGGCACCAGTAATCTGTCTGGATATTGTCAATCTATTATCCTAAGCAGACAGAAATAATAGATTATTTTGAGCTGTCTGACAAAAGTGTGATTCCTGCCACTGCTAACTTTTGAAACAAAGATATGGGGAACTTAGACACTGATTTAATTAGATCACATTAGATGAAACTGATTTGATTAGGTGAAACTGAAAATGGCTTCATAACAGCAGCAGGTTTTAACAGGATACAACTACAGAGGAAAGAGATATAAATGTACTTAAACTGACAAAGTAATAATATATGAATGAAAAATGTGCAAAAATAAATATATGTAGAATGCACCGGAAAGCACCACTGGGAACTTCACTTGAAGTTATTGATTTGTTTGGACCTAATGAAAAGTGCATTAATGGGATTAATGGGATTAGGTAAATTCCTTCCTCATGAGCTTAAGTTTCTCGTATTCTTTCATGAGCATGGCTGCATACTTGCGTTTCTGCCTGCCACTCCACTGACTTAACAATCTGCAAGTATATGTAAGTGTTGCTAACTCATTAAAGCACACACAGAGGACTTTTTGAAGAGGCAAACTTGAAAAGAGAAGGCAAACATATATGACATGTCTCAAAAGTAGGAGGCAAACAAAAAATGAAGACATTTTTCTTTGAGACTGCGGTTGATTTTCTTCCTCCCTCGCTATCAATAGGAACTCCTGCATAGAAATGGAGAAATGGATTGACGGGAAACGGAATACTCATTTCCTGCAAAATGTTTCCACAGCCATCAGATGGCATCAAACAATGAGACACACAAAATGGAGAGAAAGAGTGCAAGAGGGAGAAATCATGATAGAGAAAGTGCAACAGAAAAAGAGACCCCACATACCTCCTCCATGGCCCCTTGTGCCCTATGGACCCTGCACCCTGCTCTGCTGTGACTCTGATGAAAAGCAGGCCGCAATCCCTTTCAATTTGGCCAGTGTGCCCCAGTCCTGTTAAAGGCAATCGACTGGCTGAACAGAGGCACTATATCACAATATGCAGGTGCAGACGAGCCTGGCAGAGGAGAGAGGAGAGACATGGCGCCTTAGGAGAGAGAAAGGGACTCTGGCATCCATCTCTCTCACACTCAGGCCGACGCTCAACCATTGGGGAGAAACACACACTCATAGACACACACACACACACACACACACACACAGGCTGGGGTCGGGCAGCAGTGGGAGAGCAAGAAAACGAGAGGTGAGAGAGAATAGAAAAGTGGAGGAAAAATGGGACCCGTCACTTCCTTCATTTTTTTCCCTTTTCACTTCAGGTAAAAAAAAAAAAGAAGGATAGAATAAAAGAAAAAAGAAAATGTATTTTGTGCAACTGGGGAGTGGGTCGGTGAAGAAAAGGAATTTTTAAAAAACCCGGCCTGGAATGAGAGCACGGTGTTTGTTTGTGGTGGGTAAATGCCTGTGTAGGCATGGGGAGGCCAGTGACTTGGCTAGAACTGTTTGTTATCGGGGGTCTCCAGGCCCCCCAGGCATGCCGAGTCTGCTGGACCGAGTCAGAGGGGCAAGCCTGGGGTAGGGTGAAGAGTCAGAGCCCTTGCCCAAGGATGGGTGAGAGGCCAATAGACTGGAGAGAGCAGCAAAGTCCTGAAGAGGATCGGAAACATCACATGAAAGATCTGATTTATCCTACAAATATTCAGTTTATTGACATTCCTTGCCATTTCCTGCCTGGAGTGTAATTAAACATCTCGTGCCCAAGTGCTCCACCAAGTGATGTAGCCAATATACTGTATTAGACCGCATATAAATCTAGACTCTTCCAGGCCCCATAGGACATCAATGAGTGCTGTACATTGAGGTTGAGGACTGCTGAAACACACTTGGCATTTTAGAGCATAAAGCATTCATACCCTCTCAACCTCTTGAGGGGAACACAGAGGAAATGGAAGCTGAGAGCTCATGCTCAGGTCAAGGATTTGATGTCATGTGACGTCTGATCTGCTTCATAGAGAATTCCTATCACACGCAGTGCTGAGGTCTATAACTGTAGGCAAGGATAAAACTGCAGCAAGTCTGCAATCATGCAATCATACCGTTTAACCAGGACCTGTCAGTCATCCTTGGCTTTCGGCTCCAGCTTATCATTACACATATTGGGTCGGATCAGTTCTTCTGTATCTAGGATTCCAAAGTAATCTAACCCTGCAGAAATACCAACCAATATATATGCAACATACAAATTAGCTTGCAGCCACATATTATTGCGTGTACAGACTGTGTTGTATGCTACAGTACAGCATTAATGCACACACTTAAAGAGAAACTTTTTTTAGACTTCAGGTTTCATGGAACTTGTGCTTTGAAAAGTTAATACTTTAGATTGTATATGTTTTACAAGCCATTGTAGCAAAAGTTCAGAGGAAAACTAGACGTTTAGTCCAGAAATAAACCTTTTCCCAGATTACATCTCATATGGGAGTTGGTTTCCCTACAGCAGCATAAGTCTGTCCAGTTGTCATATAGCCAGTCAGTTTTTTTTTTGCTAGTTTAGTTTACATTTCACCATTTTCCATCATGGCAAATTATTATGTTTGTGCAGGTCACACACATTTTTCTGACAGGTAGTAGTACTCAGGAAACTCCCCCTCTTTCTCTCATTTACCTCTGGGTGAGCTCCAAAACCAGACGGGCACAGTGCCGGTTTGAGCTGGTTTGGCATGGTTTCCACTCTATTTCAATTCGGCCCACAAAACGGCACATGGCGCTTATGCCAAGTTGAATCGACAGCTCTGTGTGGGATGTACATACCACATGTACCTATAACATCATACACAATGCAGACTAATAAAAACATATTTTACATGTCTTGTATTTGCTGGATCCAAAGAGGAAAAGGATTGTACTTTCTCTGCCAGCACTGTGAAAAGATTAGAGTTTACCACAGCATCTCTACCAGTAAATATGTTCCTCTTGTGTTACTATCCCTCTGCCACAACTCAGCAAGGAAACACTGTTGTACTTTGGTACATCCCCACTTGACTAACTCAGGAATGATTCTAATTCTGAAAACTGATTCTCCAGTCGGTGCCATTAAACCACTGCAGAAGAAGACAGCGCAACGAGATGATGCAACTAAAAGAGCATCTCCTCATCTCTCCACACAGATCTGATGTTTTCGTCTGCTGCTATTTTTAGTCTCTTCAGTGGAGTGGAAGCTTCAGTGGAAGTGTTTAAGTCACATGCTTCATTTACGTCATGATATATGCGTTAAGTCTGTTTCCATTGCACTTTGCAGCACTTTGCTTTTATTGATACACTAACTTTTCCATCTCAGCTAAGCGTAAACATTTTTTTGTGATATTTAGGTGTGTGGTTTCACACACCTAAATATCATATTTCACTCAGGACACATTGAAAGTGTGCATAAAAACATGTGGATGAAAATGCACTTATTGACTTCAGATGTACTTTGCAATGCATTTTTGTACTAAACAAGAACAGTGATTTTGTCCCCCATCGCTTACATTGGTATCACTTTAGGAACAGATCTCTTCACAGCCAGTAAGGACAGGAGGAACAACTCCTCAAAAGTACATATGGGCATGTTAATATTTTTTTTAATGCCAGCTGAGGGACACACAAAACCATGTATATGCACATGTGCACCTGTGTGTGCTCACACACACATACAAACATATGCACACACCTGAAGTGAACAGGCCAAAATGTATTTCTTACAAGCAACTTTTGACAAGTTCTCCTCCACATCCTGGAGTTGTATTCAGACGTGCTAGAAGGGAGTGCTGGAGAGCAGTCATGTAGAAAGAGAACGCTGTTACTGGAGTTATTAACAGGCTCCTGTGTTTCCCTCCTCTCAGCTGAGCTATTCAGAGCATAGCGTCCTCATCTGCCACAAACACATGCCGACAAACAGACGCAGCAGACGGACACACCGTGCAGCTCTTCTATGCGCTGCGCAGTAATATGTTTTTTGCCCATTTACAACAAATTAAGTTTCCCTCAAAGTGAATTTCAAGCTTGGCTGCCTTTGGAGGGCGAGCAACTCTCTTTTCATTAATTTTCATTCTTTTCCCCCCCAAACAAATGATCTACTGTACAGCCCGCTCTGCGTTCCTCTCCTCTCCCTGTCTTTTTCTTTCGCTTGTTCTCTCCCCTCTTTGCCTTCTTTTTCCTGCTTGCTGGTAAATTTGGGCCGGGCAATGTAAAGCAATTACACTGTCAGAAAGGTGTATTCTGATTTATTAAAAGCCTTGAGTGCTATCTGTTTTGTTCCCTCTTTGTGTCCCCCTGGGAAACTGAGTCCTGACACCCAAATGAGACAGAGTGAGTGCTCCCTGCTCAGTGCTTCATCCTGAGCGTCATCTAGGAAGCTGGCTGAGTAAATATCCATTGGCAGAGGAGGGCAGATAGACGGCTGTAACGCAGCTGCGAGGATGGGAATAGATTTGCCTCTGAAGCCCAAGAGGTAGGAGACACGAAAAGACAAAGAGAGGGTGAAAGACAGAGAGATGTGTGTGCTGACTGCTGCACAGGCTCAGTTTGAAATGACATTCTTCTTCCTCTTTGATTTCATAAACCAGGTCCTCAACTATCCACCATCCACAGAACTCCGGTTCAGAGCATTGTAGGCCCAAAGCCATTTTGGAGAACTTTTCATTAGCTTAATTCCTATTTATTGAAACACAGGGGAGACGAGAGAAGGAGAGAGATAAAGGGGGAGAGAAAAGAGACAGAGCACTAAGCCATTAAGGTGTGAATAAGTTCCAATTTCCAAAATAAATATTATCTCTGTCTGAGTAACCCAAAATCTGTGTGCTTTTGTGCCAACATAATAATAAGGATCAACAAGGGGTCAGCGCTGCGTGAACGTCACACCATCAAATTCAGAGAGCTCCACCTCTGATACTTTAATCTATTTATCTCCCATATTTTTTCCACACACAGTTGACCTGCACTGTGTAAAAATTGTAAAGTCGAACACACCACCGGCACAGACACCTGATCTGCACTCCCTCCCTTTCACAGTAGGCTACGCATTAACAACCATGCCTAATGCGTTCCCCGCCACCTCCCAATCCTCCCCACCTCTCCCTCATTACCACGTTCTTGATCGCCAGAGAGATGGGAGAGATGCACGGGTGGGGATGCGTAATAAAGCAACTAGTATCCTGGGGGAACCATTGGTTGGAGATAAAAGGCCATACAGCAATATAACGTAAGGACATAGATCATAAACCTGCTTATCTTCTGCTCCCTCTGGACCGGCCTTCTTAGTCAACTGTCTGGGGCCAAAGGACAGTCACGGCTCAACCTTTTTCTCAGATTCCTGTGCTAGACAACAGATACTGCCATGTTGTAAGAAGCGTCTGATAGAATAAGGGTCACTCACTAATGAAGCAAAATACAAAGCAGCATAAAAACAAGAATCGTTGCCAAGAAACCTGCAATCATACAATGATGACCTTTCCATCTTTGAGGAATTTCTGATGCTGAGGTGCTGTAGGCAGTGATTAACATATTGTTAGACGATAAAGAGTCTAGCTCTTTCATTCAGATACCTGTTAGCTGCTGCCAAGGAAAATACAAAACTTCCTGATGCCAACAGAGAACAATTTATGACAAATGCAAAAACAGGGAAACAAAATGGCAGAGAGGTAATGCAAGGATCCATAAAGTTAACAAGTAGAAGACAAACACAAAGAAAAATTTCATCAGAACTCCATTGAGAAAGTAAAAAATATGGAGTGAAAATTGAATTTCCACCTGCTCATATAGCTGTATTCCTTAAGTTGCTTTTATTTTTCTTGCGATTTTTTTTTCCTGTTTGATGTTTAGGCCACAGCTAATGCATTCATGAACAGTCTGCCACTGAAGGAAAAAAACAACAACTCTGTTATCTTGAGCTGTTTACCTCTCAGCTTGGGGAAAAGCAGTTTACTTACTTGAGTGATGCCAGCTTGCTTGACTGGTGAAGTGCTCGTGTCTGCCTTGAATATATGCTAACAAAGCTACAAAACTATCTATGTTTGGGGGAATATATAGCTAACATGTCTAATCATCTGCCTAGCCCCATCTGTCTCATTTGTATGTGGTACTGTAGTGAAAAATATTGACAGTGTAGAGAGTATGCAATTTTTTTGCTTCCATATAAACTGTATAATTGAATTTGTTTGTGTCTTACCAGTAAACAGACCAAGCCAGTCTGGACTTTCCTTTCACTACTGAAATACAAAGTGCATGTTCACATCTCTCATGTGGTGTCACTTTGCAGTATCACCTCATCCACATGGTAAAGTGCTGATTGGCTATTCAGGTGGCCTTTGAAGGAGGCAGTCAGTAGTTGGAGGGCTCTCTTCATTACAAACCAATCACACAGCCATTCACAGAATAGCTCCAGTGTCAAGAACTCAGCTCTCAGAGTCTGCTTTCAGAAGAACTTGGCATTAATTAGTTACTGTAATTAAAACTGGCACTTCGTCGCAATGGATGCTGTTACATTACTTGATGACAATTTATGATGTGAAAAACCCTTGATAAGAAGATACGAATGGTGTCAATCACTCAGTTTCACACAAAAGTGAAAATTCACTGTGACAGAATTGTGCTGTTCCTAATGTGTTAGACAGCTCAATTATTATTTATTAGATATTTATATGTATTATTATTTTATTAAGTTAAGTTAGGTTACAGCATGACTCTACAGGGTTGTGATGCAAAGTCAAAACTGATTAAATACAAAATGTCATGATGAAATGCCCATGTCACTCATTCAGTGTGCACAATACATGCATTTTTTTTTTTTCATGTCCAGGTGCTGAGTCCAAAACTGTAATTGGGATTTCTGTCTTCCCAAGGATTTGCAACACTGAAGGACACTCCCTTTAAAAAGTCTTCTAATATGTTATCACTTATATATCTTATTTCACTAGAAGAAGTAGTTTCAAGCCTAAACTGACTCCTGATGAAGTACCTGTACCTGACGAGAAGCTCAAAACGTTGTACTTTTTCTAATGTAATAATGAGTGCTTGGGAGGCAGAAATCACAAGAATCTCTCATTAACACGAGAGAAGAAATGTGGTGCGTTTCCTATGTTTTCTGTGTCTCCATCAGTTTGCCTAGCCCGGCTCCTCCAGTGTGGCTGCTGACCTTCTCCTCTCTCCAAGGCTGGAGTGGCTATTGATTGGATCTTGGCACACAGTGTACAAACACAGAGATAAGGAGAGAGAGAGAGAGGCAGCCAGGCAGATATAGCTGCAGTGCCCACTCCACTCCACTCCTCTTGCTCCAGACACAGAGAAAAAAAAAAACCCTGTTCTTTGAGACTCCCACTGAGCAGACACCCAGACATGGTACCTGAACACTGATAGCAGACAGGATTAGGTCTAAAATTCAATCACACCAGTCTAAGTAATGTTAAGTCACTGCAGCTGACAGTGACCGCTGCCTCTCTTCAACACAGTACAAGTGATCTATCATAATCTTGCTTTGATTTGTGAGAAAAGAAAAGAAAAAGAACTGAGTGGATGTGATATCTGTGCGCTGTGATTCTGAGATCAATAGTTTTACTTGATGTGGGAATGAACAGAATCACAGTATAATAGCGAGCAAGGATTCAGCTCTCTTAAGTTGCATGCAGGCTAGGACAACCTTAATGCTGGTCAGTGGCCTGTCTTCTCTCCCACCCGGAGTTCTCTCATTTACACTTTCTTTCCATCTGGTCTACAGGCAGAGGCTGTGCTGTGTCAGAGGTGACTAATAGTGTCATAGCCCTGCCCTCCCCAGCGGGGCCAGCAGGAGGAAAACTCAAACTGCTGCCTCCGCAACTCTTGGGCAGACACTGCCTACTGGTGAGAAAAAAGAAAAACGCTTTGTCAACAGGCAAGGTGGGCAAATAAGCTTTCAATTCCAGATGGCCGGGGGACACTTGAGGACCGTACAGAAATGAGGAAATAGTTCGAAAGAAGAAGGCAGTAGGCATCTTTTCAAAGAGGCGTGTTAAGTATTGTAGCAGGTCAAACGAGTGTTTCTCTCTTTCTCTGTGTCTCTGTGGACATGGATGCCTCAGGGGGAGAAAGAGAGAGAGAGAGAGGTTTACTCAGATACTGTCAGGATGGTCTACAAAAGAAAATGTTCAGACAGACAGGGACCAGAAGAACAGACGCAGGGCCATGAACCCAGCAGAGCAGGAACAGGAAGAATCCAAACCCCTCTCCTCTGGGGAATAAGAGAAATTCTTCTGGTATTTGTCTTTGTGTGTGTGTGTGTGTGTGTGTATGTGTGTGTGTATGTGTGTTTTAAGGACCTGTGTGTTTTAGGCATTAGGCATCTCTGAAGCTCAGAAATGAACAGATTTTGTCAGTTTTCCTTAGATGATAAAAACAAGATTGGACAACTTAGCTAATATGCATTTTAAAATTAACGATGGAATCAAACAACACACCCAGGTTTTTGACAAAAAGCTTAGTATTGTTGAAAAAAAGGACCAAGTGAGGACTGTAATTGTGTATGCAGATTATCAGGGCCATCCATCCATCCATTATCTTAGCCGCTTATCCTCAGAGGGTCGCGGGGGGGCTGGCCCAGCTGACATTGGGTGAGAGGCAGGGTACACCCTGGACTGGTCGCCAGTCAAACATTCACACTCACAGTCACACCTACGGGCAATTTAGAATCATCAATTAACCTGCGTGTCTTTGGATGGTGGGAGGAAGCCGGAGTACCCGGAGAGAACCCACACGGATACGGGGAGAACATGCAAACTTCACACAGAAAGGCCCTGAACCACCGTTGCATAATGATAAGAATTTAGACGTCCAGTTTTCAATGTCTATTAGACAATCTTTTATGGGAGACAAACTAGTGGAGTTTTCAGGCTTTACTGGGACGAATATCTGTGTATCCTCATCAGGACATTTCATGAAATCTATCACTAACCAATCATCAGTCTTGTTTCTCTTTCTCTTTTCATGTTGGGAATGTTAGATGATCAGCAGTGAAACACTTGGGGAATTACCAGTCACTGTGATATGTAGATATGAAAGTTAGTTTCCTGAACAGGTGAATCTCACTCTTATTGTAAAGTCTCAATGGGCAGTTTGAATATGAGTGAAAGTGAAGGATTTGAGAATTGAGAGGCTGATCTGAAAATTATATTTAGATCCTCCTGGCTTGCCCTTTTCATTCATCCCAGAGCCGTTACATCTCTCTCCCTGTTTCTGTCCCTCTATGTTCCTCTCTCAATTAAAGTGACTTCTTACAATGCAACTCGGTTGAAGTGAATTCAATCTGGTTCAATGTAATTTACACAAATTCAATTCACTCTGCATTTGTGAATCTTGGTTTGAGTAAGATAATAAAAAATACCTGCCTCCCACTGAATCAGTAAACACTACCTCATTCATAATGATGAAGAGAGCTAGAGCTAAAAATTAAAAAGAGACGACCTTTTTTACAGTATCTGAGTCTACCAGTGCAGGCTGGATAGCAGAGATTTTGTTCAGAGGAATACATTACAGAAAACAAATTAGTCAGCAAGATAGAAGAATGCCAGTGCAAATGGCCCTGGCTCTCATTTCCATCCTTATGAGATAACTGTACCCATTAGAAGGTTAAAGCTATTGTGGTGTCCCTGCAAAGACTCTGCCTTGGAAACGGCAGCAATTCGTCTTTAAACTTTGATGCAGCCAGAAAGCTCTCCTCATCCCTTCCCCTCTGACCTGTGTGTGTGTGTGTGTGTGTGTGTGTGTGTGTGTGTGTGTGTGTATT
>LKNJ01000689.1:141573-167305 GCA_002120245.1 Maccullochella peelii
TATATATATATGTGTGTGTGTGTGTGTGCTGTCAGGCTGTGTTGGTGATAATACTAGACAGAAGAAATTACTGGCTATTACAGAAGAGAGTCGGTGGCTGCAGCACCCAGAGCTACAATGCCCTTCAAGGCTTATGGCTCTCAAAAAGCCAGCCGATTATTTCCACCACAGCACACAGCTGCCTTCTCAAAGTAAAAGACATAAATACAGAAAACAAGCGTGAATCTACACTTTGATATAGTACTTGTATTTTATAGTTTCATTTGAAAACAAAGAAGAAAGAAGAAAAAAATAAGCAAACCAGGCGTGCCATTCGCCTGTAGTATAGGAGACTGCCATTTACACTGGACAAATTATTTGATATTTTTTAAACCCCATAAACATATATGGAGAGGACAAAACCTGAATACCTTGACAAGGCTGGTGATATTCTATATTGTTCTTATTGTCAACAAATCACAAGAAAAGACCAAAACCAACAAGCTGAAGCCCAATATGGCTTATTCCTCTGTGCCATAGAGCTCCATTGTTGTCCCAAAGCTATTAAAAACACAACGCCACTGCACTGGGTAACATGTTCCTTCATTACAATGAACATGGGCACTGTAGTTTATTTTGAGTCGATTCCACATACACCGTCCTGCTGCCTTAAATACTCACTAGAGCAGCAAATGTGTACTAATCTGCAGCTGAATATAGTCCCCAACAAATGCACTATTTACACCTGTTTGACCAAAGCTCATGATAAATTATAGTGCCCAGCTGTTTTATGACATTATTTAGCTTTTTCTTAAAGAAATGTAAGTGTACATCCATGACTAGTTTTTAAAAAATCAGCGTCTTCAGTAGGAACCAATGGGCTTGGGGCTTAGTGTCACAGACTGGGTAGGGAGGTTGAAAAGTATTGAGAGACACAGTAACATACTGCTGGTTTTGGTCTTTTGGTCTGTTTGGTAAAAACAAAAATATACAATGACACCAGCATCATCCTTAAAATATAATCCCATACAACAACACCACAAACTATGGATCTCTGACATAGTCTAAACACAAAAGTGGACATTATCTAAGCTCCAAAAAGGTAGTATATATTGCAATGATACTAGACTTAATTGTATTAGATTCTAACACTCCTGATATACCTTTCAACCGTCTAGTATGTTGCCATGTGTACTCATACCTGGTTTCATACACTTTGTTTCCACTGAATGGTTTGCCAAATATGAAATGGCAGTCTGGGCAAGGAAGCTGTTTGGAACTGACCTATTATGCCAAAGTCAAATATATTCGTTTAACAAAACAGTAAACTATGATGAAAATGCTTAAGGCTCAAATATGTAGTTAAAATTTTACAGATGGTATCAAAACAAACATTTTTCTCTGTTGCAGCGACATCAGTTAAGAGTGAATTTTAGTTGGTGTGCCAGAGAACAGCGAACTTCTGCTTGTCTGCTGTGATCTGAATGAAGGCATGATGAGCACTTATAGCCATTATATCTGAACAGAATGTGTCACAGATAGTGCTGTGATATTCTATCATAACATTTAATCGTAAGAGAACGGGATATGTTGATCAATGAATGAAGAACATGTCAGCCTAACTCACACGGCTCCAGTGTCTGTGCACTCAGAAAATCATTTTCTTTCCCCAACTCTTGAGACACAGATGTAAGAAAGAGTCTGACTGCTCCTGGGAAGAGGATGAATGTGTAACATAGTGCGAGATATGTCAATTCCTTGTCAATATGAGGTTCACAATCTGAAAGAATGTAAATATTATTATTATATATATGAAAGTATTTCTGCAAACTCGTAAAAGTAGTTGATCTAATGCATAGTAAAACTTTGCATTCTTCACTAAGGAAATTGTTGGTTTAGTTAGGTGTAAGTTAATGATGTTACCAATCAACAAATTCAAAGAAAAAACAACAACAATGGCCTCATCATTCACAATATACTCCTGCACACACACATATTTGAGCCTGTCCATCAGAAGAGCCTGTTCCCTCGCTGTTCTGAGTGACAGATGACTTGTCACAAAGCTAAACGGGAGAATATTTTACTGCAGATTGAAAGAGGAGGAAAATGAGAGATGGGGAATAGAGAAAAAAAAGAGAGAAATTGCTCCATTACACCAGAGAGGTAAATCATTCGATGTGCTGGAGATCACAGAATTGCATTTACATTTACACACATGGTCACACGGGCACATGTATGAACATGTTTCACCCTGTCTCTGTCTGTGTTGCTGCACTCGCTCTCTCTCTGTTTCACACATAAGCTAAAGTACTCGCATATATATGCACACACTCACTCTCTCTCGCACACACATACACACACACACACACGGATCATCAGAATCCAGGCATGGGAAAAGCTGAGAGGCTGGATCAATGTTGGGCTCTGGTGATTAGCTTTAATTGAGGAAAAAGAGCTATGGGAACAAAGAAACATTATGACCTTTTCCCTGTCTGCACACAGCGCGCGCTAATAAGACACATTCACATAATATCATACTGACCAGAATCATCTAACTACATCAAAAGCACCTTCTCATAGAAACAGTATGCAAATGGATGGCACAGAGAGAAAAACAAACCTCGCGGATAATTGACTATCCTTGCCATGTTTTTGTGCGTGAATGGCAATTTTCACTCTCCTGTCGAGTGCATGCTGATTATTCTATCAGACAAAAAGATTGGCAGCGTTTCACATCCTGGTGCGGTGGAATGGCCTGTCTCGCTTTCTGTCTCTCAGGCTCTCTTATTTCTCTCTCTTCCTACATCCTCTGTCTCTCCCTCTCTCTCTCTCTCTCCGTGCGTGTCAGTTTCTGACTGAGTCAAATACCACGTGTCAGAAGAGCACTGTTTGGACTGACATGAGATAAGAACAGACCAACTAGACAGTTATATGTTATTCCTCACTTCTGCTGGACTGGGGAATAAGACTGTGATGTACAAGTAATGCGTGGACCAGTGACAATAATAATACTGTGGCTGTACTGTAGAATGACAGAACTACTACAGACACCAAACAGGTGGATAATTACATACATTTCAGGTTTACAAATTATGTATATAGCTATGTACAATATGTCACTGAAAGTACAGTTATGGCTAATGTTATTATCATTCATGTAATTAAAGTTTTGTCTCATGAGAAAGTTAATCAATTTTCTCTCTTCCCTTATCTATGTTCTGACTAATTACATCCAGTTTGAAGTTGCTGAGGTGACCAAAACTCCATATACTTAAAGAGCAACTACACTGAGGCTAATAATCCTGTTTATGCTGTGTGCTTGGTCCACATCCTATGGAGTACGGCTCTTCACAATGCACTGAAGTACAATGCTACATCACAGTTGGGTGGGGTCAGAAGTGCAACAACCTATAGAAGTGAGCACAGCAATGTTTTTCTTTAATACAGATTTAATGTGGAGTTGCTCTTTAAAACAATCACAAAGCTGTAAGTTGTTCTGCTGTAACAGGTGCAGCGAAACTGAGAGGGAGGTGCCAATCAAGCACACGGCCACATAGCCCTGAGAGGAGCTCTATTTGTGTTCACATCATGGTGGGGTCGCTGGAACTGGCCTCTCTTCAAAAGACACTCCACCTTTTTTGGCAGTTTAGATCAATTTGAAAGGTTGATCATTGTGATTCTAAAGGTTGATGGTTTTTCACATCCTTACCAGGACACCAAAAAAAGAAGAAACCATGGTCTTTGCAAATACTCCTCTGGGAAAACATTTGAGTATATTAATGAAATATAATTGCAGCTCTTTGACAATACAGATATTGTCACAGTAAAATATGGTGGAGGATATCGTGCTGCTATGTTGGACAGCAATGACCCAAAACATACATCCAGATGAACATGTTCCAAAATGTTACACAGTGGCCTGCAGGTTTTAACCACTCTGAGAACCTTTAGTGAGAACTGAAATGTGAATTTGGCCAAAGATTGTAAATGCAAAGTGGAAGAAATTGCCAGGACATAGGTGCAAATAATGATTACAACCAACATTGATGCTGTGTAACTATGTTGACTTTACAAAAACACAAAAGGGCAATGGTACTGTGACAGTAAACTTAGTTGTAAGCTTATAGCTTATCATTTATTCATATGTTAACCATCTATCCATAACCATTTGCCTGTATACTTATTAATATTTAGTAATTAGATGCTTATGTATTTACATTTAAGTAGTTAGTAGTTTAGTTGAATTCTTGTCTCCAGTCTTGATACTCAACCAAGTCTAACGTGTGTATGCTGAGCAACGTGACTATTGTATAAGAGGTCCTATATATGGAGATGTTTCTCTGCTCACCGAGATGTATGTCAAGGGTCCTGTTATGTTTTTTTGAAAGTTCCTATGGGTCTAAACTTACAGAACTATGTACCATTGACCAATGGAAATTAGTTTCTTTGTTTCCGGAATATTATAAAAACTATATATTCTTGTATTTCCTCTTTGAGATAGCTGATGACTTCTGATTGTCTATCTCCTATTGTACAGTACATCTTTGTTAATGACCTGTAAGTGTTTCCTATGTTTACTCTTAACCACTTTAAGAGTATAGGCAATTTTCCATGACAGTACCACAGCGTAGCTGTAATTAAGATAATCACTAAAAACCTAACTGACCTCTAAGACATTTATGAGCACCCACTACTTCTTCTTAAATATTAATTCAATTTATTATTTTAATCAATGCAGCTGTCTGCGGCTGTGTAACGGCTCACACTAAGTTAACATATGCACATAAGTACACGTTGTATATTGGGCTGTGAGAATTATCAAAACGCTTTTGAGCACACAACAGTACAGTGGCAGGAGAGATCCAGTGTAGACACTGACGGAGGACTACAGCTGTGGTGTTGTGCTGCTGACGTGCTGCTGACGTGCTGCTGACGTGTTACTTTCAATCGGCCGGTCTAAACAAAGACTTGTGCAGTGCTCTGCACTCACTATATGTGTGCAAAGTAACAGAGCAGGTGAAAAGAGAAGACGGGGGAAAGTAGTTGTTGACGGCCTACCTTTCATTTCCTTTCAAGGGCAAAAGAGCAAACATCCTTCAAAACAACATCTTCAAAACCTAGTATTGTGTCTTCTTTTTCAAAGATCCAAAAGACCATGACAGATTATGGTATGGCCAAGCTGTAGAAGAGTTGATGAAAAAAGGAAGACCAAGATTTAGAGGTTTAGATGTTCTTGAAATGTTTGAAGTTAAGAAAACGTTTCTATTTGTTCATTGAGCAGCTATGTGATCATTCTGACTTTTAATATATTGTAGCGTTACTCTGAATGCCATATTCTGTGCAAGGCTAGAAGACAATCCCTGTCACATACTTATTCCATAAAGATGGTGCCGTTAGTATAAAAGCAAAACATTGTAGGCAACCACTGACCTCAGTAGCTGCTCCTCCAGAGTTGGAGGGAGATCCAACTAGAGATAGATGTACAAACATGGTACACGATTGACTACTTCTAGTAGGTGTGAGGGCTTTCCTCATGAGTACAAAAACACACCTTCAAAACCTTTTCACCAACACAGTGCTGCTCTGAATATGCACAGAAATCTCTGGCACTAAGGTGTATTTGAACCACAAAATGAAACCAACTGGTGTTTAACCACAACATTAGTTCAAGGCTCACTTCAATACAGAACCTATTGAAGGTGGTGGCTTATTAAAAGAACGCACAAGGACAGAGGCTGAATTGATACTCTTGGAAGATGAGATTGACTAAGAAATTGGTTCCTGCTTTAATCAAATGGGCGCTTCTGAGAAATTGAAAGGGTTAATGTAAATATAGCCCCCACTCCCACCACACACACACTAAGTTGAAACTTGGGTTTGTTCCCCAGCTCTCTCACACACTCACACACAATGAAAAACACACACACACAAAGCGATTATCACCAAAGGTACGTACGCCTGCTTGTAGCTGTTCCCACGGGGAAACTAGCTGCACAGCTTCTCCACTCTCATTTTTCATTGTCTGCTTATGATGCCCCATGTGTGCACACTGACTTTCATTTAACCCCTCAAAACACACACAAAAACACACACTCACATGCATGTATGATGCCGATCCTTCCTTTCTGTCTCCATCTCTTTCTCTCTCACACTTGGACAGACACACAACACACACACGCAAACAGCTTCTCCTTGCACTTCTGTGTTTCATTGCAGTGGCAAAAATGAAGCTGTATAGGTGTGTCCCCCACATGCGGCAGCCACACAGTGAGGGCACTGGAACTTTTTACAACTACTGCTCTTCCACTATAGTCAGACATGCATGGTTCAAAGATATAAGCAAACAAAAGTATTATAACATCCAGGGTTGGGGTCAATTCAGCTGAGTCGGTATACTGGTCACGATAGAACCTTTAGTTCCTTTATTTTGCAAAAATGCCCCAAGGTGAAAGAAACATTTTCAGTTGCACTGAGAAAGTGCAGGGTCACCTGCAGAAGAGCCCCCATGAGGCAGGTAGGGATTCATGGTCTTGCTCAAGGACAATACAGCAAAGTGAACACGTCCAAAGGGGGGGTCTAAGCTTTCCAGCTGAAGGTCTCCTGAATCACTGGACCACACTGCTGTTCCAAAGGCTGCATATCCAGTATATCCATTTATATCACAAAAGACTGTATAGGAATGTTTGTGCTGCAAAAGACAAATTTCAGTTTAAAACTCCAACATGTCTCTTATTGCTTTAAGACATGTAGACCCACTTATCTTCTCCACATGGGTCAAGTTCCTGCCCTAACACCACAGCTCTGGTCTAATTTAACTTCACTGGTCTTTTGTTTCTTATTGCTTTGATCATCGTTGTTGTTGTTATAAATTTTCTGTGCTAAATTAGATAATAATGAATAGCTTTAAAGTTGGCAAATCCAAATAAATACAGTAACATTAGAGGCAATAATATGAAACTTTGGACTGCTGGACATGACATTTATTACAATAATGGGCTGTGGCAGCCTTTCTCCTGCACAAGAGCTGTGGAGCAGATGTCACAACACCCCTGTTCATTGGTAGCTATACTGTTTCAGGGACAAAGGAATGGGTTAAGCTACTAATTACAGGGTTAATGACAGACTAATGATATACTAGTTATTTTTATTTAATAATTGTTATCTAAAAGTTGAAAAGTTACACATTGCATTGTTCACATTTTGGGTTAAGCTGATCGCAAGAGTGGGGGAGGGTAAAAGATGATTTATAAAATCTGCAAAAAGTCTATTTTTAACTTTAATTTATTTATTTTTACAAAATTGTGCATCTCTGTGGCAAATGCAGTGTTCCATGTAGTTTTATGCATATTTGAAGCCTCAGGACCTCCCCCAATAATTAATCAAGTAAAAAATAAAAATAAAATTATAGATCTGAGTTTAAGTTCAGTATTTTGTGCTTGCGGCAAAGTTTGCACTTATACTACACCTGCTCTGCTACCCTTTTTCTGTCATCATGATGTGAATGTGTTAACATGTACTGGTGTGTGTGCGTAGGGGTGTGTGTGTTTCTGCATGTGTGTACTGATTGATGCCTTCCAGGGCAGTAGCATGATTGAAAGACCTCCTCACCATAAAACTGTCGTGCGTGTGATGGAGTTGCAGGGTCATTTTATGCATCACACCTGTCCCCCTTCCTCCCCACGCTGACACGCAATCAAATAGGAAAATGGGCATATATGTTTTCCTGGCCTTGAGAGGGCTTGGGAGAGGTCATGTGTGAGTAGAAGAGAAAGAACAAGAGAGGGACGCACACTGTAGTAGGCATGTAGACTTAAAAATACAGAGCAGAGACTATTTAGCTGTTAAATTTAACAGAACCTTAACAAAACATAGCCTTTCCTGGTCTATTTAGATTACACAATTCCCCTACAATTTTGTATTGACTTCCATATACACCTCATGAAGTAGCCAAAGTCACTGCTTAAATGAATTTTTTAACACTCACATTCAACAGTGTTTATTTGCTAGGTTACAGAGAATGTTGTGACTTGATTAATCTCAGATTAAATGAATTCCCAAGCAATTCTAAAATGACTTCAGGATCACAATACATTTCTACAAATAAAACCTGTGCACTAACAATAGTTGTTAGTTGAGTTGTTGAGTTGATACCATTAGGAAGAGAAAGCTAAGAATTTAGCACAAAGGCAAAACAGATCCAACCCCACCCAATAGGCATCACCTTTTGTAACTTATATCCACATGTATGCATGTCTATGGCAGAGTGCTTTGACTTGACAACAATTAGCTCATCTTGAAAAAGAGCACACACAAAGAATAATAAAGTGTGATTTTTTCTGTTCTAGCATGGACAGGACACAACTGGTGGAGAAATCAGAACCAATCTTTAATGCTCACATATCTATCCTCCTCACTGTGACAGGACAATTGACTGCTTATCTTATAATTTTCCACTGTAATACTGACTCGCTGTAAAAATAGAGCAAACCTGTGTGCTTGAGAATCATTTGGTAAACCAGCTCCAGTTCTAAAAATAGCCCAGAAAGGCCCCCAAAATAATGGCCCTGGCTGGCTGCCGTAGTGTCTAAGGCTGGCAAGACAAACGACATCCATTCCCGCTCGGTGCCTTTAATCAGCTTGTGATAATTAACGCCACACTCCATTGGCCAAACAAATATCTTTGTCAAGGTGCTCGTTGCTGTACAAGTTCTTCTCCTGTTCTCATAGACAAGATAACAAGCAGTCTTTAATTACCTTAAATTTTGTGTAGTAGTAGTATTACAGACTTTACCTGTGCTGTTGGCGGCTCTAGTTTCCCTCCCTTGTTCCTCCCTCTTTCCCCTCCTTCCCAACAAGTACATAAAATATTTCATCATGTCGGGCTGGTGGGCAGAGGTAGTGGCAACAGACTTTAATAAAGTGAACGACCTTGTGGGATTGCAGAGGGGATAGATTAAGTTTGCCTTCCCTACTGGCAGAAGCAGCCACCTCTGTGGGGTTTCTTATCTGGAGCTTTACTTAATTACCTGCTTTAATTCTAACATTCTCTAAAATGACCCCTCACCATGATGAAACAAGCTGTTTTAATTAAACAAATGAATACGACGCTTATCGGGCGGGATCAGAGCTCTCGTTTGTCACACTAACAGTTAAGGATGCCGCTGATGATCACATTATCTGGGAGTTGGCCTGGGTTTCACCACACACAGAGGAAGGAGCAGCCGATGCTATCTAGTTACTGCATGTGGTACTGTAAAGATATGGAAGATTACAAACAGGCCCATTAGATATAGCAGACATGTCCACTTAGTCACACTGTAATATGATGAGCTTCATACTGTAGCTATGCATCCCTTAATATGGTGGTAAAAAGGTTTATAGCCCAAGGCAGGAAAGTCAGAGAGGAGAGGAGAAAACTAAAATGCCGTAAGAAATAACAAACCAAAAGAAAACCAAAAATAGTCTACCAGCTATTCCCAAAGTCACTGGCACTGGCCAGCTTGTTTATGGTGGTTATATAACAATATTTTAGAGTGTGCAGAGGGTTCCTGTGCAGTGCTGCCTGACCAAATTTAATGGGAGAAGTGTCAGAGAAGCCATTATACCAGCAGGGGCACGCACAGCCCTATTACATATGGCTGCTGGCTGCTAATGTGTATTAGCAGGAGACAGAGGAAGCAAGGTGAAGATAAGTGATTTTGCAGTAGCTGGCTAAGTAGGACAAAGGAGGGAGGGAGTGTGTTAGGGAGGGGGAGACAGAGAATCAGGAATGGTCACTACTAGGATCACAGTGAGAATAATTTTGGAGTAACTTATTTGCTGTGTAGAGGTGTTTGCTTAAAGCCCCATGCTAGGTTTTTGAAACTCCACTGTGAAACCTTAAGGTCACAAGTAGAGTGTTTGTGCTATACGGTGCCCGCCAACAGCTATCTGTAATGTCAGTGCTCTTGAGCAAGACATTAGCTCCCACTGTAACTGCTTGTTCAATATAGGAGTTGAAATAAGCAAACCAAATCTTATAAATCAAAACGAGAATGCGGGAGTACCTCAAAACACCAACCACTAAAACAAGGTGACAGCCAGTATTTTCTGTTGGTTAATAATTTAGTGAGGATTGAAGGCTGCTCTTGGCAAGAAGGTGCGAGTTTGCTGTGTTTGTGTCTGTCAGCAGCAAAATTCCAAACACTTTATTCTTCAACTAGAATGGGGCACCTTGCCCAGCAGAGGAATCCCAAATGCACTGAAAAATGTAGAGCTGCGTGCCTTACTGCCAAACACATTACCTCTCGTTCTTTATTTAAGCCTTTGTCAAACTATCTGTGGTACTTCACCTCACACAACCACTCTTTTCAAGAGCTAACTGGCCATGTTTTGCCACTCAACACCAGTGGTGTAAGAGTGTGCTGGTATTAAAGGAGTGAGGAGGCTCCTCAGCTTGGTCTTTGACAGCCCCCTTTGAACTCTGTAGGCCTGGTGATAAAGTGGCTTGATGAGTGGGCAATCTCTGTCTGCCAGCTGTTGGTCTGGCCAGGGGAGCTGGGAAGGTGCCAGGCTGACTGAAGACCCACTCCATACAAACAAAAACACACACACACACACACACGCTCGCACAGTGAAACGGGAATGTATGCTGATGTTATTTGGACCTGTACAACCACATATGTCTGACCCATACCTGTGCACATGCACTCACGAGACACGTATGTACTCACACACAAACACAAATGCTTATAAGTATTGTATACTATAATGACAGAAATATAAAGACACTGTCGTGGCAAACAACAGTGTTGAGATATACAGTACTGTAGATATTCAAGGTGCTGATCAAATGCAAATCAGCTCAACTTTAACACCAGCCTCCAGCCCATTATCAGGCCAGAGGGAGACCTGGGGATGTGACATCACATGTCCTTAAGGGGAGATGGAGACGAGGGTCTTTAGGGCTAATTCCCTAAAGAGTAGTTATTGAGTGTGCGTGGGATCATGTGTATGTGCATTTCAATATTTAATTCCCAGTCCCACATCAAAAAATCATAACAAATTCGAACCCCGACCTGCCCACCGAATGCATCAAAAAACATCTCTATTTATATATTCATTCATTTTTACAGCCGACCGAACAGATTGCATCACTGAGTCCCTATGCTTTGACTCTATAGACTCTCAATCTCTGTCTCCATCTCTTTCTCTACTACGAGCTAGTGTGCTTCTAGCACCCACAGCCCAGAGATTACTGCTTCTTGTAAATATTCCTTCAAGTGATGTTAAGAAAATGTTTCCACTCAGGAAAAGGTAAACATTCATCAGAATGAGGTTGACATTTGTGGTTTTGAGTGAAATATAATACTATGAGATATATTGCTATGAAATTTGGTACAGACATTTATGTTCCCCAAGACATGAATTGTAATAACTTTGGTGATCCCTTAACTTATCATCTGGCGTCATCATTTAATTTGCCCTATGACCAAATGCCTGCAAAACTGATGACATTCCCATCAGCCTCAGCTGTAGTTTGTATTTAGTGCTAATTAGCAACTGTTAGCATGCTAACAGGCTAAACTAAGATGGTGAACATTGCAAACATACCTGCATCAGCATCTTAGCTATAGGTCAGCATGTTGCCATACCAGCGTTAGCATTTAGCTCAAAGTACCGCTGTGCCTACGAGTACAGCTTCACAGAACTGCTAGCATGGCTGTAGAGTTTTAGTCTTGTTAATGTATTAATTCAATGAAGATAGGCAAAGTTTGGTAAATTGCTAATATTTTTCTTTTGGCAGAAACATTTTTCTATTGCACCTATGTCAGTCATTTTACAAAACAGATACATTTTCATTTTATCCAGTGCAGCTGCCTACATTTACCAAGTAACACAAGTAAGCGTACACACTCCAATTTAAACCTAGGGACAAGACATATCACACTTTTTATTTCAACCACATAATAAACAAACCCTAAATTGAGATTCTCATTATGTACAAAACACACACAGCCCAGAAAGTAAATTTGCACTTTGTTATATACTATATTATCACCACATATGAGAGATATTTCAACCACAATGCTCTCTGACAGACTGCCTGATGACCAGGAGGCGAGATTTATGAGAGATAACAGCAACATGAATCCTACCCTTTGCTGCATGCATATTCAGATGTCATCAACTTGTGGATCTTAACCATATTAGAGGTTTGTGTGTTGACATTCATGGCTTTCAAACCGGGGCTTTCTGGCTG
This sequence comes from Maccullochella peelii, assembly GCA_002120245.1. Taxonomy (NCBI): domain Eukaryota; kingdom Metazoa; phylum Chordata; class Actinopteri; order Centrarchiformes; family Percichthyidae; genus Maccullochella; species Maccullochella peelii. The sequence goes on from LKNJ01000689.1 coordinate 153,794, forward strand.
ATTGCGCCGACATGTCAGCTGATAATTCAGGAAGTAGAATACACATGAGTAGATTGGACGGCATTGTTCACTAAATGCCGAGATCTGTCTTCCTCTCCGCCTCCTTAATTATCTTCCTCGATTATAATTACACGTGTGAAGGTCCAGAGGACAATCACTGTTGTGTTGTACTGTCTGCTAGCTGAAGTTAGATGAGATAGGTAGGAGCTACTGTAGAGACCGACACTGGCTGTTAATGAAGGTTACTGTCTGCTGTTTCAAAATCATTCATTATGAAAATAAAGCAAAATCATTCTGTGTCATTACATTTGATTAGCAGCACTACTATATAGACCTGCTTCTGCACCGATATATACTGTAAAATGACACAATTAGTAGAATATGACAGTTAAAATAAAATGGTGTAAATGTTGCAAAGTTTTCCTTTAGATGACAGTAATTGTTCCTTAAAATCCACAATATTACCACCCATAAACAGCTGACAGTTAGGACACACTAGAGGCTTTCATTAAGAATAGTGATGACTGAGAACAGTGAGTGACCTGGGGGTCCTTAAGCAGCCTTGTAATTCTCTCCTAATGAAGCCGATGAATAAATGATTTGAGACGCTGTGCATGAGGAGTCTGATCCCCCGTCAGCATGTCTCCGCAGGGTTAGTAGGAACCTCAGGGGAGTCCTCCTTCATCCTCCTACCCTCCACTATCCTTTAATCCCCACTTTTTTGCAACCATCCCCTCTCCTCCATTCGTCTTTCTCACCTTCCACCCTTCTCCCTCCCCCTTACACCTCTGCCTCCTCTCTCCACATCCTCCATCCCCCAACTGTCTGTGATCCTAATCTCCTCTAAAACATATTTTCCTGGACTGTGGGAGTTGGCAGATAGTGAAGGCCACCGTCAGACTCTGACTCATCCCGTCATAAACAACTGGTGGGTGTCGGCATGCTGGCGGCCCTCCAGTTTTAGACACGCTCATTTTGACAGGTCATTTTTTTATGATGCTGATTGTTATTTTCCCTGTTATTGTTTTTCTTCCCCGTGACTTCAGATGGGGGTAAAAGTGCAACTCTCTGAGATCAGGCAATCTTACTCTCTGGGACAGAAAACAAAGATGACAGTAATAAAAAGGAGAACCAATTGCTTTTTCATTTCATTTCCACTGGGAAATCAGGCTGAGGGAGGAATAAAGGAGCTATAATAATAAAGTTTAAGAAAAAGGGCCTATGGCTTTCCATTCCCTAAGCAAACCACAAGCAGTAGCCACTGTGGACAGTACAGTTGCTCAGGGTTATCCACATTATTGGAGGGAAGGCAAGAGGATGTGAAGCAAGCAGCGGGAGCACTGGTGGGAAAACAGTTCAGTTCAGGGTATACAGGAATGCCTAGTGCCAAGAAACACAGTATGGGCAAATGCAACAGTGTGTTCTCAGCACCTTTTTCTTAATTCACAAGAAGATGACAGCCTTTCTTTTCTATTTCCTTCAGTTCCATGCAGATGACAAGAAATTAAACTGATGTGACAGATGAGAAAAGACCCTGCTGGAATTAACTTGTAGGCCAGGTACAAAATCCAGGTAAGCTGTTAGGGTCTGAAACTGCTATCAAAAGCTGATGCTAGTAGTTAATAAGTTAATAATTCTGCTTAACCAGAGTGTTTTTTAACAGTGCATCATTCTATGCTGTGGCATCGTTATATTGCTCATTACAGTGGCACATAGTGCAGCTATCTCCGCATGAACATCCAAGTTAATGGGCCACAATAAAGACACCATTGTCTTCATTTTATGGCTCAGTTTTCTAATGGCCTACTTGGCTTTCTTGCCTGTCCCCCCAAGGAGCCATCTAGGTCTCTTTAAGACCTCCCATATTCTCAGCACATTCTTTCCTCCTGGCCCATGTCTCCCTCCATCCATTCCTCCACTGTCTCCCAGCTAAAGGCAGCCTGCGGTAGCCCAGGGCCTTTTTCTGTGCCTTTAGTTTCATTAGTGGGCCCCAGATGCTTAGCTGCTTACAAAATTATGAAGGGCCAAAGCCAACCGCCTCCAGATGGGACCCATCTATATTCAGATGAGCTGGTTCCTCACATTCAGAGCAATTCCACCCTGATGTCCTACAGTGTCGTCAACAAACATGCTGACATACACAAACACAAGCGGGTACAAACAGATGCACACATTCGCAGAGGAAACCGTGTGCACACACACAGGGCCACCCAGGAAAACACACACACACACAGCCTAGCTGGGTGGCATCGCTCTCCCTATAGGAAAACAATAGCTTAGCCAGTGCAATGTGGTTTGTGCTGTCAGCTTAAGCTTTTATCCTGTATTGTGTGGTGAACAGTGATGCCAATTTCTTTTTAAATGGCCATTTTACGAATGGACAGAGACTGACGATTCAACTGTAGGCTCTCTCAGATGATTTGAATCATTGGGGAAAAAACTGGAAACACCACCACAACAAGCCACACTAACAACACAAAGGCTAAAGCTAGTTTGATGCTAAAATATAAGATGTTTTTAACATGTGATGAGAAGTCGATTGATGGCTACTTTTGTAAGTCTATCTCTTGCCGAATACTTCCTCAGATACAAGGGGATTTATCACATCACAAACATATGTGTGATTGGATGGCAGTTGGAGCTACATAAAAAAATGGATAAACAATAATATGATAGCGTTTTGTGCAAGAACTGGTGCAATGAGCGCCAATGCATAGCCGTGTGTTCCCGTTATGGTAGGATGCATATTATGTGGACAATCAACTAGGCTAGCATGGTAATAGAGGTAGTAAATAAATCATTATTCTATCAAAACGTCATCTTTCTACCTTTTTATTCCTCTTTCTTCTCTACATCTTTTCCTCTTGTAACTTTAACTCTCCTCCAGTAATTAAATCACAGGCGTGAGTTTTTAGACAATCAAATCCACCAAACTGCACACTCCATTTCACCGCTCACATCTCTGACACCCAGATGCATTCAAGCAGCACAGAGAGGAGAGCCATTTCAATACAATCATACAAGCAACACGTCCATGAAAGTGTCTTGACACAAAAAACAAAACACGCTGAAAGCACAGATTTAGATTTGTGGACAAAGTAATAGAGGTAGATGCTCAAATGACAGCTAGCTAAGACAAAGGACTGTTGAGGGCTAATGGAGTGTGTGTGTGTGTGTGTGTGTGTGTGTGAGACTCTCTCTGTCTGTCTCTGCACACCCATGCTGACATGTACCTACACAGAGAGAGTTTATGTATCAATGAGAGCAGAACGAGAAAGTCGTTGAAGAGAGGCAAATGCAATTAGAAGATGAGAAGGATTTCTTCAAGGATTAATTTTCAAAAGTGAGAGGAGAACGGTTTTGTGGACCTGCCAGCAGCAGATACAGGCTGTGCTGAAGCATCTGTGGAGCTGGAACCTGCACCATACCACTGTTGACTTAGCTGAGCCATCTGAATTCACAGCAACGTCTGACTGACTGACACACACACACACACACACTCCTGTCTTGGGCAGAATGCAGATATCAACCAGTCCTACAGAGTGTCCTAATGTGTCCCGTAAACACCTGACAGCATGGCTTTGTGGAATCGCTGAGATACCCATAATCCTTTAGTTGGAGTCAGGGGGTCAACTCGCCATCGTGCTGAGCGCACCCAATAAGCTTCAAACAACCTATAGCCAAGCATCAACACCCAAAACCCCTCACAGTATTCTGCACAGCATGCAGGCTTGGCTGCTATATATGCAATGTAAAACCAGCATGGGGCACCCGTCACCCGTGTATAAAAATACTTTAGGACGAGCTGTTGAAGAATTTGTCCTGTGTCACACTGGGCTTACAACGACAAAACATTTTGCAATGTTCATAAGATCAGGCTGCCTGAACAAAGAGGGGTGAAGGTGAGGTCTTACACTTACAATACTAAAAGCAGCCGCTGACTTACAGTACAGTAATCGGGGGACTGCTGGCTGCAGAAAAACTGCAACGCCTCACCTAGTTCATTATAAGATGACACAACCAATTTGTACCTCTGCCTGCTGCAATCTACCAAATCTCCCCTGACAAAAGCATTTAGATTAGAGCGCTTTCAGGGAGTGCTGCGCTGACATGCGTACCCAGCCTGTAAAAGGGGAAATGAAGTGCCTTTTTAATTCTCCTCCAGGCAAACATAAAACTGTCCAGGTAAGTCATTTGTGGGTTGAATGGAGAGCCAGGAGCAAGTTGCCTCTCTGTCGCAATACCCCTCGCTCTTTCCTACCCTTTTCTTCGCAAGAAGCTGTGCACAAACACTTGCTATCGTGCACATTTGCAGCACACACTCAAACTCACACACATCCTTATCCTCATCTAGAAGATTATTAATCTATTTGTTACATTTTGTCCCATTATTTCTCCCACATAATCCTCTTTCACTTCCTTTGGCAGCATGCTAATGAGTTTCTGTGAACAAGGAAGCTGCACGTGCTGTTGATTGTTCTGATTGGCGCTCTCTCATTCTCTCTTCCCCGCTCCCGCTCTGTTTTTCTCTCCGGTTTGTCCTACCCAGAAGAATAAAGACTCCCAGATGGAACAGAAGAGTGGAAATGAAGAGAGGTGCCATTTCATCTAATAAAACAGAGCTTTGTGATCACTTTCCTCTCTCAAGTCTTTAAAGACAACTGGGTGAGGTGGAAAGGGAAGTAACTGCCCCGGATGACGAAGACCACTACAGAGTTTGGCTAGAGTTACCAGATCACTTTCACAGCTACAGTAAATCAGGAATTCTCTTTGTCTTCTTACAAATATTCACTCAGATTCATACATCACTCCACTTCCTCTCAGCGGTCGAACTGGTGACAGATAATTAGGTGTGTGTGTGTGTGTGTGTCTCACTTTCTCCTTCGCTTGGTTTTTATTAAAAGATTTTGTCCATCTCCCTTATCGCACAGACAATGTTGACGGAGAGGGAACACCATATATAATATTTTTTTAATCTAAGAATCTTATATGAAACCCATAGACTGTCTATTGAATGATTGCTACGGTTCCCACTCCAAAATAATGGGGTTGAGAGCAAGGAAACAGCACAGAACGTAGTCTCTGTTTTAAATTAAACACACGCAACCACGCAGAGACAGAGGCCGCAGGCACAGTATAGGTGTAATAAAAATTATGTTACAGTAAAACATTGTGAAATTGAGAAACATGGATGTGAAAAGACTGTAAAGCTACTCTGGTCTCTTGAGGACGACGGTGAATGTGTAAAGCCGTGGCTGACAATCCATTTCTTTCCTTTAGCCTCAAGTCTAACAAGTATGACCACAGGGAGATACAGCAAAGAGGGAAATAGGTGAGAGACTCTAGTACTAAATATCAACGTGTATTGGTTGCAATATAAGTCAACAACTACATAGGGAATTAATTTCACTACATCGTGTTTTAATACTAAACAAGCAACTCAGAGGTATCATACCACTGAGACTCTCGTTGTAGCAAATAATCTTAGTTATTACATTCTGAAGACACTAGCACATAGCATATTATAGTTGCATCATATCTGTGGGGAGTCTTATATAGAAAGCCAGGATATTCCTGATTACATTTCCTTTTTACATGTGTGTGACAGTATGCAAGTGTGTCTGTGTGCGCGATTCAGGTCAGGGGATGTGGTGGTAGTAGTAAAAGATCGGGTGGGGGCTGCAAACCAGGGGTTGCTTGATGTTTTTATGAAGCGAGTCTGTTTGGAAATGAATCGTTAGTCTCGGTTTTATTGCTCAAATTACCCGAGCCGGTCCTTGTCCTGTTTGCCCTTAATTAACAAGCATTCAATTCCCCTAATGATTAGCACAAGCTATTAGCTATTTTACATCACTCTTCATTTGTCGACAATTAAAAGGTCTGTTATTAAAAGGCATGCCACATGGTTAATTGGACAAAGTGGCTCAGCGGCAGGCGAAGAGAGGGAAGGGGAGAGTGCGGACTCGGGAGGGGTCAGAGAGGTCTGCTGTAGTTGTCACACAACCTTTACAGTCTATCTGTCTTCAGTTTGCTGCATGACACTCTGTCCTCAAGAGAGAGACCATCTCCTTCACTACTGTCACACACTCGCAGCATTCGGACCCAGACGGCCTGGCTCAGTGTGGCGATTAGAGGCTGGGAGGTGTGTGTGGTACTGGATAAGAGGTTTCTTTATTAGGCTCATGAGTGCAATTTCCTTCATACTGAGGGACCTATGTGTAGAAAAATATGAGCGGGTCTTGAGCATCCCCTTCTGCCTTAGCATCATTTTGGTCTTTAACTTTACAATATAAATACAACAAATACACAAAGTTTGTGTTTGTATCAGTGGAATGGGACCCTGAGACTTTGTGATGTGTTTTTACAAGTTCTCTTCATAATAACATAACATAACAGAATTGAAATTCAGGAACAATTTTTGTTGTGCTTTCTGCATAACAAAAAAGTTCAGCCACACATTTAACTGGAGCTGAAGGTCTGATAACATATGTGAAATTCAAACATTATGGGATAACACTGAATACATGGGCGAAGAAGAAATGCCAGGATAACAGAAACATATAACAGAAAATACAGAGTAAGGGGTAAAGCCAGCACAATCAAAACAAAACAAGATATAAAAACTTGGAAAATAAGTAAAAAGGTGAGAAGACAAACAGGCAGGAAGTGAGTCTTCAGGAGAAAACGCTGTAAAGAAAGACAAAGGTGAGCAAGGAGAGACACAGAGCGGTGGAGGTATCTTTTCTTATTCCCTCACCCTGCCTCACCTCTCCTCACCCCTCGCCCTCTGCCAGGGCTTAACAAGTGGCAGGGGAAGCAGGCAGGCCAGAGCTGCGATGATTGACAGAACAATTACTGCTAACACGCACCCCGATGGAGAGGCAGACATCTCCAAATAGAATTTCACTATGCTGTTGCATCACACGCTTACAGGAAGGATTTTGGTAGAAAAGCAAAACAGCCCTGACTGACTGACTGACTGACTGACTGACTGGAGCCGAGCACAACTGCTTGAAAAGCACTCCTCTATGTTGTTTTCGTTTTTTTTATTGCCTCCCATGAAAAAGGAGGAAAAAGCATTTACCCTTGATCAAGGTTGGCTGATTCTAACTTTAGAAGCAATGTTTGGCAACCCATTTCCTCCAACTCTGACTGTTCATCTGTTAGCTCAGTTAGAGGTGTAGCTATTTTTATCCACACACCTACTGACTGACGAAGAAGTGGAAAGTTAATTAAAAGAGACACCACACATCAGAACATTGCCAATATATTATACATCCCAGATCTAATAAGCTAGAAATGATGTAAAGACATGTATTTTAGATTGTGAGGTTAAAGTAACAATAGTGTTAGAATTACATGTAAATTGTGTTTGAATCGTGTTTTAGTTAGTAAACACATAAAGCAAAAATGTCAATGAGGATGTTGCTGTAAAGTCACTTAATTGCATTATGGTCTCCGTGTTGCACAGATAGGTTGTTGTAATGTATTTTAAATCAGACGGGTAGAAGAGCTGAAATGGTTAGTCGATAAATCGATTAGTTGATCAACAAATATTTTAGTAATCAATTAATCATTTCAGCCATTTTTCAAGCAAAAGCCCCAAACATTCTCTAGTTCCAGGTTCATAAACGTGAGAATTTGCTGCTTATCTCTATTTAATGTAATTGCAAACTGAATATTTTTTGGTCTTGGACTGCTGGTCTGAAGAAGTCACCTTGGGCTCTGTGAACTTGTGATGGATATTTCAAATTAATTGATAAGGAAAATAATTGTTAGTTGCCGACCTAATGTGTAGTGTTGGAAAAATATCTTCTGCTGTCATACTGTGCCCTCTCCTCCTACTCCGCTCCACACGAGACTCTGTATGAAGCATCTGTTGGTTGATGCAGTCGGTCTCACGCAGCCATCCTGGCCATTACCCCACCCCACAGCATTCCGGCCTCCAACAGCTGCATTACACCACGGTCTCTGACTTTCTAATTAGCTTATCTCGTAAAATAAGGATGCTGGGCAATTCTTTGCTCTAGCAGTCCAACAACTAGCAGGCTGCAGGGAGTGTGGTTGGCACCTAGTGTCACCAAGGGGGTTGTTGTCTTCGACAGACTAGTACAAGAAAATATGGTTTGCTCTCTTTGCTCGATCTCATAAACAGTCTCACTCTTTTTCTCACTTTGTTGGAATTTTTTCACTTTGAACCTAAAGTCAATTACCAATCACGAGAGACAATATAATTTCAAAGATTTAATGTTTTTGGAATTCATGGTGACTAATGAATATGGAGCCAACATTTGCAGGATGAAACAGGTTTGCTTTTATTCAGCAGCTTCTCAGACTTGCTACATGAGGGTTTTAATTGTGAAGTCCATAAAATAATATATTGTTATTTTGCTATTCCTTTAATGATGTTCACAACACACACACACACACACACACACAAAACATATAAATCTCCACATACTGTACATTGCATAGTACAGGATAACATCCATGTGTTTTTCTCCTCTGCTCATGTTTGATGAACTTTTTAGGAGTCTGTGCGTTTACAGAATAGAATCCATTGTTAAACTGTCACATATTTGAAAAGCAATGTAGTCCTTTTTAATAAGTTTATCCATCATTCATTATTTGTCAAACATGTAAGCTGCACTGTTTGAATTCCAAATGATACACTAAATCCACCCCTCCTGTCTCTGTCAGCTCTGATGTCTCCTGGCTGGAGGAGTCATGGAGTGAGGGATGGAAGGAAAAAGGGATGGAGGAAGGGATAGAGGATAGATCCTTCCACCTGTAGCGGTGAACGTCCTGCAGGACTGTAATCTGCCAGTTGTCTCTCACTGAGACGCCCGACTTAGCCGAGGCCAGCCAAGCCCTGCAGCCTCCAGCACCAAACGATGCTGAGGCCCCAGGACATAAGGCACCTGCACAGGGAGATAAAGGCTTCAACTCCTGGGCTAATACTGACGATTCTTTTGATAAATACAGACGTGGGGTGGTGGGTGGTGGGGAGTGGGCGAGCAATCTTTTCTCACTCACTCTCTTTCGTTCTCTCCTCCCTGTCTACCTGTCTCAGTAATCTCTCTTTCTTGTACTTTGTGTTTTTCTTCCTCTTTCTGTCCGTTTCTCTGCAACTCACTCTCTCCATCTCTCTCTCTCTTTCTTTCTATCTCTCCCTCTCTCTGTAACTTCTTTATCCTGTCCTGTGTGAGTTTGGATCAGACAGGCGAAGCTCTCCACGCGCTGCCTTTTTATTTATTCCATATCTGTAACTGTCAAAAAGAAGATTGCTACTTTAGGAGCCGTCTGTGCTTTGTCGTGCTCATGGAAAGTCAAATAGAGGAGGTTGTGTTAAAAGCATCTTGACCACTTTGTGGGGACACAAACAATGTCAGCTGCAGTCTTGGAGGCCCCAGACAGTTGAAAATGGCTCTACAAGTGCATGAGACATGATGCCTCTTAGATGGCACAGTGCTGAGAGGAGCGGTTAAAACAGTATTAGCCTGGGGAGGTAATTGGAGTCGGGCCTCAGCAACGTTACCTCCTGCTGTGTCTGTCACTTAAATACCTATTTATGAGAGCTTATTGAAACATAAACATGGCCAGGGTTGCATGATTAGCGTATTAAGAAAAGCTTTGGGACTTAAATGACCCAACAAGGCTGCTGCTCAGATTAACACCTCAGACATTCAAGATTATGTCAAATGAGAAGTCAAGACCATTCAGGAAGCTGCATTTTTCATAACGGGAGACAATAATTACTTAGCACAAAATAAATTACCAGTGCATGAAACACTTTGCTTTGTAGGGCTGTCTACACAGTAACTTAACTGACAGTGTAACTACACTCACCTGAGAAATAACACCAATTTTAAAGCAAGCACTTGCCAGCTTCACTGTAAATAAATGGTTGGCAGGATGAGACAATAGTAGTGGCTGGAACCGTGAAAAAGCCATATCTCCACAAGCACAACAGAGAAACTGATTGCAAAGTTGCAACCCCACCACATAGAGTCAAAACAGAGAGAGTGAGGCAGCCAAGCTGAGCTGCATCATGTTGCACTGTGCTGTATCATCGACAGCAGTTCATCTTTCCTGTCTATGGTGTCGTGCCCATTGTCTCTTCCCATTAGCCTGCGACCGCGGTGCTACGGTATGGTCGGTGCGGGTGCTAGGCTAGCAGACGCCGACAGCTCAGGGTGGCAGATGCCTGGTTTTTCTGCGGATGCCCTCCATCAACTGATGACAGATGTCAGGGCTCCTCTTGGACGGCAACACTTCATCACGCTACCCTGTTCTCCCTCCTCGCCCCACTGGATACACCAGCCTGCTTGGCAGACGCCACTCCCAACCCCACTGCACCAGCCCCATTCCCTCCTGCCACACCTATTCATTTGCACACACACACACACACACACACACACACACATCTCTGCATCCATCAGTCAAGCGCTATTACATCAGACAGCCGTCATACTGGCAACCAATGGATCACATGCTAATGCGCCCAGACGCATCCACTCTGAAAATCTGAAGTATCAGTCTTTAGGGTGCGGGTGTGTGTGTCTGTGTGTCTGTGTGTGTTAGGGAATGGGATTGTCCACTGTTGGGCAGAGAAGAAAAGTTTCTCAAAAGTTGCGGAGAGACTTTAAATACTCTGTTAGAATTCTGACCACAATGTGGACTAAAATTTTACAGATTAAATTACATTACTATCTGATGTAAAGTACAAAGCATTAATCCTATAAAATAATGCTTGTAGAATTGGGGCTGATGTTGCACACTTACCATTTTGGCCTGCTGGTAGACTTGACTACAGGTGACATGCCATCTCTATACAGGCTCTTGGTCTTGGAGAAGTTGACCACATTGAAAATGACTCTCTGAAAGACATTGAAAAACATTGAAGCCACATTAAAGTCACCAGTGGAGCACTATAGAGCAATGTTTTTATGAGTGGGTGTTGTTTGCATTTTACAGCGTACTCGAACACAAGCAACGTGACGTACATTCCTGCGCAGGTCTCACACTATCACTCTGATTGACGGTTAGCTGTGGTAATGTGATATAATACAGAAAGCCTTATGCAGTGTATAAAAGCTGTTAATTGACTCATACTTATTATAATTTCCTTCTCATCTGACTTCGGAGTGGCTGTAAAATATAAACCCCTAAACTGCAGAAGAAGCTCGGAGGGACATAAAAGTTGCCACTACCACCATGGATAACACCAACAACAACATTAACATTACAGTGAGGAGATAAGGCAGCTTTAATGTCCCGCAGATGATCCCATGTTGCAGTAACAAAGTTCCCGATAAAAGGCAGCAGCTCTGAGGAGTGCCAGCCTCTAATCTGGGAGGACATTACGGTTCTCCCCAGAGGGATGCTGCCTGGCCCAAAAACATTAAGCTTTGCCTAGAGCGCAGAGGACAGCCATGATGTCTGGCTTTCCACCTCCTCTGGACCAAGGACTTTCCTTCTTAGGTAAAATATTGTGGAACAGCCCCTCCTTTCTCCCACCTCCAGTATGCATGATTAGAATCAGGAGGATTGGGAAAATGTGCAGAGAGAAATGAATAAGTATATTTTTAAAAAGTCAAATCAATGGCGATGGTAATACTGCGGGGAGGTAAATGAATCCTATTGATGGGGCATATCAAATTACCAACTAAGTCCAGGTGGTGGAAGTTAACTGGGTGCTACTGAAATCCTATTACAGACTCCCCACCCTCCTTTTCTTTTTCCTCTCCCTCCCCCCTCATCAATTTCTCCCTTTTACTTCTGCCTAGCATCAGAGGAGTGGGGATTGCGGATTGTGGCAAGCTGATTCAGACTTAGGTAAAATGACATCTAACTGATGTTGAGACTGGCAGCAGGCTCCTGTAGCAGGGAGATAAGACCATTGCTGCTGGCATTTCAATTACACTTTACTGCCCCGCACATCTGTTGCGAGAGCTACTTTTCAGCCTTTTCCCCTCAGGCAAATACAGCCTTACTCTGACTCCACTGGCTTTCTTTGACTGCACAGCCTCCTTCCTCATTCTTTATCCACAACAAATTCAGATTGTCTTCCTCCTTAGCTTCACTCTGCCCACTGTTTGAAATCTATTTGTTCGGCCTGTTTAACTCAGAGGGAGCTGAGACTGGACAGATGACAGAGACAGAGGCACAGCAAAAAAAAAAAGAAGTCTGAATCGCAGGCAGAATGATACAGAATACAAGGGTGGCAGACAGTCAAGCAGAGAAAAAGGCTACTGTGGCTATATAGACACATACAGCAGGGACAGACACAAAAAGTCAGAAGATAATTGCACAACACTGATAAATATGGGTGGGAGACAGAAAGTTACTGAGGAAAATAAACTGGGCTCTACTGGCTGAGTGGACAGATGTAGAGGACACAGACAGGTGGGCTGGTAGGTAGGGAGGGAAGCACATGTAGAAGTCTCCCCCTGTGGCTCTCTGATTTAATTGAAGCAAAACAGATTAAAAAAGTTTGTTTTCGTCCTATAACTAAACATCGGGTCACAAAGTCACAAAGTTAACCTACACAACAAGAGAAACTTTGAAAAGCTTAATTGCTTAATTGTCATTGCTGGATGACCAGCAATTTTCTGATGCTAAATTCAGACAAAACTGAAGTTATTGTACTTGGTCCCAAACAGCTCCGAAACACATTATCTAAAGACATAGTTACTCTAGATGGCATTGCCCTGGCCTCCAGCACCACTGTAAGGAATCTCGGAGTAATCTTTGATCAGGACTTGTCCTTCAACTCCCACATAAAACAAACTTCAAGGACTGCCTTTTTTCACCTACGTAACATTGCAAAAATCAGGCATATCTTGTCTCAAAAAGATGCAGAAAAACTAGTCCATGCATTTGTTACGTCTAGACTGGATTATTGCAACTCCCTATTATCAGGCTGCCCCAAAAAGTCCCTTAAGATGCTCCAGTTGATCCAGAATTCTGCGGCACGTTTACTGACAAGAACCAGGAAAAGGGATCATGTTTCTCCCATATTAGCTTCTCTACACTGGCTTCCTGTAAAATCCAGAATACATTTTAAAATCCTTCTCCTCACCTACAAAGCCCTTATTGGTCAGGCACCTTCATATCTTAAAGAGCTCATAGTACCCTATTACCCCACCAGAGCACTGCGCTCCCAGAATGCAGGGTTCCTTGTGGTTCCTAGAGTCTCTAAAAGTAGAATGGGAGCCAGAGCCTTCAGTTATCAAGCTCCTCTTCTTTGGAATCAACTTCCCGTTTGTGTACGGGAGGCAGACACCCTCCTCACATTTAAGANTGACAAGAACCAGGAAAAGGGATCATATTTCGCCCATATTAGCTTCTCTGTACTGGCTTCCCGTAAAATCCAGAATAGATTTTAAAATCTTTCTCCTCACCTACAAAGCCCTTATTGGTCAGGCACCTTCATATCTTAAAGAGCTCATAGTATCCTATTACCCCACTAGAGCACTGCGCTCCCAGAATGCAGGGTTCCTTGTGGTT